>JAZHYW010009869.1:0-49584 GCA_037355805.1 Ixodes ricinus | reverse complement strand
TAATGCCTTCAACCTTTTCTTCCTTTTTTACATGGAGTGGTGACAAAATGGCAGCTGCACGGTGCCACTCGCGTCGTGAAAAGTTCCTGCCGTCCGAAGCAGGCCGCTACGTCGTTCGCGGTATGCAAGCGCCTTTTCTCGCCATTCTTTAAACAGTTGGAAAGGCTCCTGAATTTTCTCAACGTCGTGTAATCCCTTTTCTAAGCTTCAGTGTTAAAGGCCGATACTTATTACCAACCAACAAAAGGCGTAAGAATGTATATGTAACGCACCGTTACACCTACTGTCGATTCAGGCCGCTGCCTTGCGATGCAAGAAGAAGAAATCAACCACATGCTGCAATCTAAAAAGTAAACCAAATCTGACAGATATTTTCACACAGCGTTTAAAATATTTTCGCTTCCTGCCTGCTTCCATCTCAATATTTTGCGTTGAGCACAATGCTGCTTTTGCCACACTCAATCATAAAAAAATAAGAAAAGCATGCATTTTTTTTCAAATCTACCTTGTCAAACAAAGCGCTGAAACTGACAGCTGGTCTAAGAATGACACCAAATATCGATTTTCACAACACAAAGAAAGGGTCGTTTCCTAGGAGATTAGAGAAAGCTTAAGCACAATACACAAAAAAAGATTTGCTCACACCGAGATTCCTTTCCTTTCCAACTGTTTTCAGAATATCTGGTGAATGTAAGCGCACGTATAAAATATTTAGAAGATGAATGGAAGAAATCTTTTCCAGTTTCAATCCTTACCAAACCAAACAGTGTATGGAGTAGGGAATAAAATAAATATCCCACACCTTGTTTGAGGAAAGTAACAAGGGAGCCTTCTTTTTTTTATTTTTATGTGGGGGAGACATTGCTCGGCGTGAAAGTGATTTGTATTTTGTATTTCCTCCTGGGGACGGTTAAATTGATGTCCTAAGTGCACACGAATAAAACCTGCAAATTCTCGACCGAAAGGCAAGAAAAACAAGAGTCTATGTTCAACTGCTGAGAAAAATGGCAAAGAAAAGAACAAGAAACCTAAAGAAATGATAAACCTTGTTACCAAAACCTATTTTATAAGAGAACACAAAATGCAGAGATAGTCACTCGATCGGACGACTTTAAGCTCGAAATGAGCCTTGCGAAGGGAAAATGCTGTCAGTTACACGACACAGCGTCTCCCGCTGAACACTTCATCATATTTTCAGAATATAGATACAACCTGAATTGGGACGGAGACATCATTTTTCATTGTCAGACTTGTCAGCCGCGACGGACATTTTTCTCTTAACGCCTTTCGTCCAGGACCGAGAAATTGAATGACGGGAGAGGCGAGACGCGTCTTGGCAGGGACGTGCAAGGGAACTTCACTTTTATTCATTTAGTTGTTGTCTTTTCTCTTTTTTTAGGGGGAATTAAACTGTTGCATATTCTCTTAATGTCCACGATGTGAAATTTCTAAGAAAAATACAAAACAACATTTTATAAAACAACATTTTATTTTATTTTTCAATCCCTATTTTATCAGGAGAGTTTTTTTATTTTGCAGCTGTCAGAAGATTGATAACGTTTGAATAAGAAACAAACAGTTTTTGCTCTAATATTTTACTGTAAAGGCTGTGGTAAAATTATGAAAAGGGACAAATACTTACTAAATGTTTCCTTTGTCCTTACAGAAATCATCCGCCAATATTTGGGCAAAGTTCTCAAAAGAGTTTACATTGTTAGCTTTCAATGAAAATGAGGATCAATTCAATTATTTGAAAATTGAGTAAACCGACCTTCTCTAACTTTTTTGGTAGATGCCTATGATATAGTCTGGTTGATGCGAAGAATGATCCAACCTTCCGGTGCGTAGTCGATCAAAGAACATAAAAGTATGCAGATCATTAGGTCAGTTAACCTCCCCGATTTGTTGGTTTAGGGACTTGAAGGTAACCCGAAAAATCGGTGTTACCTTAGATTAAATTTTCTTTCATACCATTATTACCTAACAACTGACCCCATCATTTCGTTGCCCTTTTCTTGCATGATATGCCACAGAGTGTTGGACGAACGTCTTCAAGACTGCGCTCGCGATGGCGTCGTGATAAGAGAGATTTCGGCGGTACTACTCTGCGAAGTCGGTCGTGGTCAAGCGTCCTACAGCGCCTTTGACGTCTGGATCGGGGACTACCGCTACGGCATCAACAGGCCTTCGTACAAATGCGAGTTTGCAGATGTGATATGTGTCTGCAGAAGCCTTGTATCGCTTAAAGCATCGAAGGAATTTTTGTTTTGCGGCATTAAAAGTAAAAATATGGTTTTAGTAAGTGGCATTTGGCTAGCCATAATACTAGGTTGGCCAATCTTACCACCCTGAATAATGATAATACCATAACGTTAAGAAATAAAACATAACATCTCACCAATTTTGTTGTGGTTATTTGTTCGCGAAAATCAGCTGAAGTGTAATATATTACAAAAACCGAACATTCCCGGGCTCGATGCGCTGAAGCGATGATTCCAAAATTTGTTTGCAAGAGTCTCAAAAACGTTTATTTGAATTTCTCCTAAAGTATCAAAATCTCATTAATGAAGACTGCAAGCTTTCGAACATCTGGCCCTACATTACAATATAAGAAAGCTACTAACGTCGTAAATGTGCTGAAGCTAATTTCGTACGAAATGAACATCGAACGCCTAAATACCTTCTCAAACCTTAAAGCTTATATGATCATAGAGCCTATAACTACTGTTCAATTCTTTTTCGATTCATACATTCGCTGGTTATTGTTAAGTGGATCCTCTGAACACTTATTGTACATCATCATACACCCAAACTCCTTCTTAATTATAAAATGCCTTCATCTTTCTCTTTCTCGTTTCCTCTTTATCTTCCTTTTTTTTTCTGAAATCCAGCCTAGTTTTAAAACATCCTAAACTCAATGCCGTTTCCTTTTAGACCGTCCACAAAGAAATCCTTTCCTCCTGCGTTTCCGGGTTCGTTTATCCCTTTGTACAACCGACGCGTATATAAATGCAAACAGAGAATTTCCAAACGCACGCGCTATTCAAACTCAAGTTCCATTTCCCTGCCATCGCAAACACGCAGGCGCGCGTGCGGTTTCCGACAGGCAGGCAGACGAATAAACTGCGGGCTAAAACACACACGTCCTCATATCCGCAGAGAGGTACACCAACAATCCAGGAAAGCCAAGCTATGCCTTCTTTCACTGCTTCACAACAGTAGAACCAAATTTGGTAGAACCCTCGCATGCTTTCAGAAGCCCGCCTCGGAGAAAGTCGATTCGTTGTGGGGTTTAGGCGTCCATTACTGATATTAACGCCAGCCACCAACCCCCCGAGCGGCGCTGCCAACGCTAGCGCGTCTCTCCCCTCTACGGAAGCCGGGCGTCCCATAGAGGACGAGTGGAAGGTGATGCACCCAAAACACCGGACTGCTAAGTTCATTACGAACTCTCGACGCGCCCCCTATATGTTTCCCACCCCATCAGTTGCTCTTCCATGTCTCCTCTCTCTCTCTCTCTCTCTCTCTCTTTATCTCGCCCTTCTCCTGGACACCGTCTTCCCTATCGGATTCCACCTCCATCCTCTCTTTCGCGAGCTTTTTGGCCTCTTCCCGTGTTCTTTTAGGGAGAGTTTGGCGTTAAGCGGGCCGCGTTTCCCGCCAGAACGTTTCCTCGAGGGCGGTAGGGGACCCGGGCTACCGGAGACTTTGAGCGAACGGGCAAATTAGTCCCAGTCTTGACCGAGCGGAACCCCGTGGCTGTGGAGGATTAGGGAAGTTCTTTCGGTCTCTCGATATCCAAGTTGGGAGGAGGTTTGGCATTGAGAAAGCGGTGCCGTGGGGAAAAGTGCCACACCGGATATCGGTGATGTGACGAAGGGAAAAACGGTTTGGTAGGCTTTAAGAGGATTTTCTGAGGCCCGATGATGACCGAGAGCCTCGTTTTGTAGAAGGGATCCTAGCAAGAAGAAAAGGTGGGTCATTAGGATCGTCTCACCTCAAGCGCCCAATAATGGAGGCCACGAGAGTTAAGCTGTGTTATGGTGACTGTTTCGGTAAATGGAGTAAGATGGCTAAGAAACTTGCATTCAGGAGCAGCAATTGCTGAGACAATCCGTGTGACACATCTTAATCTTTTAATTCACCTGGTACCTCTAGACGCCTGCGTAAGTATGACGATCGTCTGAGTCCTAAAAATACCTGAACATGATTGGTGGGTAGTCAATTCCATTTAGTTTCCATTTTATGTTCGTATAAAAACACATTATTCGCGAAAAAAATAAAAAAGTTTGGAAAGTTCTGTAAAATAAAAATTGGTTTAGCCTTTATAATCCTTTATAATTTTAGTCAAATCTTAAACACTTCTTCGCGTGTAAGGAGTTCAAATGCTGATGTTACTAGAACACTTCATTATGGTTCCTTTAATTATCGGTTTTCGGGCGGCTTGCTGCAGCGCGTAACGTATTCACAAGTGCTGTCAAAAAGTGAGAACACTTTACTTCTGCAACATTCAGTGGTAGAAGAGAGAATAAAATAAATAAATACCATGTTTGCTCGAGTAATAGCCGCTCTTCTTATAAACAAGGCCCTTGCGCCTACTTTTCCGCAGAACACAAATACAGCCAATCATTGCGTTTTACATTGAAAAAAAAACAATAACAAAAAACGCAGGAATTAACAAGGCCGAGAACACGATTCTCCCGAAAAAATGCAATCTGAACAGATAGTATTTTCGTCTTGAATACGTTATCTCTGTCCCATAAACCGCTGACATTAGGGAGTTTTAGTAGATCGTTTGTCTCCTCCGCTACGGTATCCGTAAAGAAAACGCCGCAGCTGCGAATGCGCGCCAGCCAGCCTTGTCTGCATAGTTTAAGGTCTTGTGGCAGATTACAGAGCACTACGCGGGTGCTTAGCGGGCTGCGGAAACGGTCCACTAAAACTCCCTATTTTTCTGCCGATTGCGGTGATTCGCTATCCCTATGCTCTGGGAGACAGCAGACCCGCAAGCTTTGTTCAATAACAGCGGGCTGTTACTCGAGCAAATACGGTAATTAATCTTAGCTTCTCAGCTGCGCTTTCCGTCGAAGAGTATTATATAAAGTCCTAATTAGCAAATCGTCGGACTGAAGACAGCTGAGAAAAGAACGACATAGACAAGTAAAGTCTAAAACGCAGCTTACTGCACTGAAATATTGACTTTGTCTGATACAATGATATTTTTAGGGTCAGAAATATATAACAATATCTAGTGTTCACACAAATCTGGTAGGAGTATGTTTTACCACTCAGATCATACAGGCAAAAGATCAATGAAAACGTTGAACGCAATAAAAATTAAAAATCGCTTGGCTTGATGACGTATATTGTTCTAGCGTCGCGCGAAATTTCCGACGCACTAAATATTTTATAGCATTTCTCTCGTTTTATGCGTTGTAAGATACTTACAACGCATAAAACGAGCGAAATGCTATAAAATTTGAGTGCGTCGAAAATTTCCGCTGCGACCTCAAAAGCAAAGAATAAAACAACCGTAAGCACCCATATCAAACAATAGTAATTTATTTCAGGGAGCTTGCTTTACATTCTTGTATTACTTTTTTATTGAAGCCACGAAGTTGCATCCAGTATTCTGAAGCAAACAATGCCATAAATACTATACGCGATATACTGTAAACGACTTAATTTTCGCGAGGACCTAATTTTCTTGAATTATCGCGAATCGCGTACAATTCGCGAAAAATAGGTCCCGCGAACAATTCTGGTAAAAGGTAAATACATTAGAATCTATACTGAGATCCCACCGCGTCACGAAAATTAGAACCCGCGAATTATTTTAAAACTTCAGCTTTGACCGTAAATTGCGAAATATTGAGCCCGCGAAATATAAGTCGTTTACAGTATTAGAAAACAAATAAGCAAATATGAGAGAGTTACCATACCGTAATATTGACACTGTTATCCAGGGATGGGCAGAGATAGCCCCAAAGTATTCCAGAATAAAAATACTGTGACACATGTATTTTAAGGCCAAAATACAGACGCTGTATACACATTTGTCTCCTATGTAACAGAATATTTCTGAGATACTCCTGCAAAAACGTCCAAAAAGTATCCCGGAATACAAATACAAATACATATACAGACATACTTTTTTTGTGTCGAACGATGGCAGGTGCGGTGGAATGCAGTTAACAACTAATGCAAATGATAGTGCTTACGTTTCCCTCTACGAGGTAGTTTATGCGCGTTCCCTTACTCTCGAACTTGTCATATTTCCACAGCTACCATCTCAAATGCCGCAACATAAAAAAAGGAAATAGAATAAATATTTTGGAAAGAAACAGCGGCAAAAAACTTGTACAATGGTCCGAAACTTTCACGCCAGGACTGTGACTAGCGCCGTCCTGTCGTGTGTGTTTCTTTACCCTGGTCCGATTTTTTTGCCGCTCTTCTTACCCAGGATGTTCACTTGAAACCCAACTAGCCCAACACGTCACATTGTAGAAGAAATATTATTGCTTTTACTGATTGCCGTAGGTATCCAGAAGCAAACGACCGCTAGCCATGTTTGAAAAAAAAAAAAAGGAGCCTGCTCAAAATAACGCTTTGCCGGGAGGGTGTCTCATACTGTCGTTTTGAGCGCTTCTTATTCACACAGGTTGTGGAGATTAAACCGGGAGCCAGGCTTGTCTCGCATTCGGTGCCGCACACCCTAGTATGGGGCACTGAATGCAGAAAAATGGATGATGCAACATATGGGACATGCCGCAACTAAAAATGAAAAGAAGCCCCTCCCACCAGTTCTTTACTGTCCATGCATGGTGGTTTCTCACCACTCGCATTGTTTTCAGCGTTCACTCCCGTAAAGCGGAAAGAGTGGAGGCCTTGGCGGGAGCATCTTACCCTGCTTTTTGTATTAGGTGTCCTCTTCTCGAGCCAATTTTGAATGTTTAGTTGCTTGTTCGCGCTTTTTTTCAACTTTGATGACTGTTTGCAATATGCCAGCTGCATCCAAATTTCCTTCCGTAGATAGGGGTATTTGATGGGATCATATAATAAAGTTTGTGATCTCTTGCACCAAAATGGTGATTATTAATATATCGTAAAAATCCAACTGGTAATTTATTAATTTAGTTTTATTTTATTTCTTTAGATTCGAGGACAAACTTTGCGGTGCATCACATGAGCGAGGATTTTCAAGACGAATGTAAAAGAGGATTACAAGTAACTGGTACAATGTCAAAGTGGCACTTTGACCAGTTACAACAGTCTATAGCAGACCCTTGCCACACACGCAAACAAATCAAATTCTAGATTTTATCAACTTCCATATTCATTCAATCGTACTATACTTCGTTTCACCTTCCGTCCAGACGCAGCGGATGCTACGAGGGAACATGACCAATCAAGCAGCGTCAAAAGTGCAAGTCACTAGGCTTGTTCTGTTTATGATTGGTTCAGCGATGACAAAACACACACAGAAACATTACGAACATCCATGAGGGTGCCCTTTGACGCTGCTCTGATTCGTCATATAATCTCGTAGCATCGGCTGCGTCTGGACGGAAGGTGAAACGAAGTATAAGTACACATTCTTCAATACAAAAAAGCATTGTCACAATAGACCTTTTGCTAAATTACCCAAGCATCAAGGAGAATTATGAATCGATGGACACGCGCCACACGCGCTCGCCTTCCCCTTATAAAGATTCGAAGTAAAACACCAAAATAAAGCGTTGACAAGCGCGCGTGCAAATGCCGTTTGTTTTAGACATTTGCTTTAGAAAAGCTACTACTGCTGACGCCAGCACGTGCCTTGTTGGAACTACACTCGGAGCATGCTCCCTGGCGCTTGGGAATTTGGGTCCATCGATTCCCATCATTCTCCTTGATTCTTGGGTAATTTAGCAAAAGGTCTATTCTAGTCAAACTGTGAATTTGAAAACATGTCATCACAATTTCTTTTGAATGACAGCTGATTCTGTTAGTACTAGATGGAAATGGTTCCACCTTTCGTGTGTTATCGTTTCTTGCTGAAATGTGTACTGCAGGTCTGTAGAATGATTGTCTAAAATTGGAGTCATTGAAATAAATCCAATAAAAAGAACGTGCCTGATATATATATTGCTTTGTATCTCGTGAGAAGATATTTACATAAGTTTCTTGTAGATACGTGATGCTGATTTTATAAGAGTAGTTAGCACACAGGGTAGAAACAAATTATGACTGTTCTGAAAAAAGATCAAATAAATCAGATTTATTTCATTTAAATCAGATTATTTTGACCTAAATCAATGTAGCTACAAAAGAGTAATTTTAATCATTAGATATATTTGAAACATGGGAGATTAATTCGCCAACTCTTCCGATTACTGAATACAATGCGTAAGAAAGGATTACAATAAATTTAATGTACAGTTTAATTAGAAACTTTACACTGAGCTAAACCCCGCCATACTAGAACGGAAATAGCGAGATTTGGGTTAGCTAGTGAAAAGCTTTATTTTCTTTTGTGCTCTAATTTTCTTGCAGTAGGACATTACTTTTCTAGTTTTAATTTCGTTCTTTCGGATTCACATTTAATTGCAATAAGACGTTTGTAACTGACGAACGGAGTGGAGCGTGGAAGGAAAGCCCCAAGTTCCTCTTTTTCCTATTTGCTCAGGAGGCAACTGCTTTGTGTTCGTCAGTTCAGCCTTATATAGATACTTTCTTGATTGGTGATTCTTTGATTAAAATGCAAAGCCAATGTAAATACCAATTTACCAAATACTAGGCAAAACGGTAAAAAGAAACTTCCAAGGACTGCCTAAGCACCTTTTGTGAGTTGTGAATGTGAATACGTTCTCGGCGCCAGGAGAGCAGCAGAAACGGCCGCAGCGCCGGCACGGAATGCGGCGGTGCGCCGTAGCAGACCACCCCGCCGTGGTAGTCCGACACTCGACAACGATGTGTGGATTTCCGCCTACGTACCTCATTCCTGTACTGCGTTTCAGCTTCCGTCCGAGTGCAGCCAAAAGGCTGAGGGACAGTTCGCAACTTCGAGAAGAGGATTCCTACACACCACAAAGTAGTCCGCAAAAGTAATTTTATTTTTTAAATAACTGTTTTGTGCTTAAATATTGCACTATATTCCAGATGTGTACAGCTGAGAATGATTTGCAACGGAAGGAATTAAATATGCTGAAGTTTATGAGTTTTATTAATATATGTAAATGCCTCTGGTTTGGTGAAAACACGTACATCCGCTGGCAACACGGCTGCAGAGCTCGGTTTTTCTGTGTGATTTCGTTCCCGTAATGGTCCGAATCATGTGCCTCGCTGCTTTCCTCACCGATTCGCTTCAAACGTCTTTCGCAAAGGCACGTTTGGGCGTCAGGTGCGAGAGATCGTGATGAATGTCTACTTTCGAATTCGGCAGGAGACTCCGGCCGCGTCGTACCGCGAATGCGTCGTAAACAAGAAAAGTGTCCGGTGCCAATACAATTCACTGATACGAAGCAAAATCAGGGCACCCCTTTACCTGCCGATCACATTGAACGCCCAGGAAGCGGGTGGGAAGAACTGCGTTTCGAGGCCTGGTATATCCAGACAATACAAGGAAACATCAACGGCCGGGTCATCGGGCACCTTGCAATGTGTACTTTCATCTCGAAACTATGCCGAAATGCCGAACAGGTAGAAAGCTCCGGACACAGACGCCAGCGGCCAGCCTGCATTGCTGACATCCCCTGTGACTAAATTTCCAGAACGTGAAAGCGCACTTTTTAAACCTGTAGCGGGAACGATACCGTTGATAACCCGTAGCAGACGAAATACTCGGCGAGCGCGGGCGGCGCGGAAGACCAGCGGCGCAGCGAGTCGATACAAAGGTGCGGGCGAGATCGCCTGACCTATTGCCGGCGATGCCCGGTTGGCTCCGGCCATACGTAGCTTTGGCTTGCGCTCGGACGGAAGCTGAAACGAAGTATAGAACGAGCGCGCCACGTCTTCCTATCGCGCACGGCCCTGCGGCGGCGACATCACGCTCCGCCAACGGCGCAGGCGCGGCGAACCTTGCCGGCTTCACTATGGCTTTCGTGACGAAGCATTGCGTTGCTGTGCTTTTCTTCGTGGTTTATTTTCTTAACACGCGTCCGCTCTGACCTTGAGTGCACCCGCCGGCTCCCGTAACGAGGCATCTGCGTTGCTGTGTTTTTCTTTGTGTGCGTGTTTTTATTCCCCCGAAGAGCGTCCGCTTTTGACCTTTGAGTCACGGAAAGTCAAAGCGTCCGCTTTGACGCTTTGACTTCCGTGACAAAGCTTCTGATACGGCGCGTCCCAGACAATTTAGGTGCCTGTTTTGCAGTTACGGCTTCTTATGTCTCATTTTTACCGTTTAAAGACGACGCCGGTTCCTTTCCGATTCGACAGTTAATGCTTTCGCATTACTATTTTGGATTATTTTTGCGGGAAAGGTTTGATTTGAATTCATTTTGGTAAAACCGTTCTGACTCTAAATCATGATTTAAATCATGGTTTAACTGATGATTTAAATTATAATTTAAATCATTTTTGAATGTTCATTGTCTACCCTGGGTATTACAGATAAATTGGGCGGCTTTATTTTATAGTGCTTGAAAACTTTTGAACAGGTCATTCTGATGCGGATTCCGGATTATTTTTGCGTATTCGAGTTTTTGGAAGGATTATAGTTTTGTTCTATAGGCTACGAGAGGTCCAGCTTAAGGTCTTTGGTACAATAATCGCCATGAAAACTAATTTTTCTTCGATGCGTTTCGTATGGTGGGATTGATGTGCTCGTTCGAAGTTAAGTTGTGTGTAATGTAAATGCCTATGCATTTGTGTGACGCGGCATGTCAAGATCGAGAGAAAGCAGGCTGTATTGGATTGTTAGCACTTCGGCATTATCACTTCAGAACACGGGCGAAAGACAATTGTTGAAAAACAACTACTGATAAAACGAAAGCTAATATTTTTCGGCCAAGAAACAAGGGTGTTACTTTTAACACGAGCATCGGAGCTTCACACTACTCGCAATCGAAAACGTTGGTAATCTTGAAAGTCTTGGAGTAATTGTTTTCTAAATATATGACGCGGGACAGAAAGGTCCTGCGGCTTCTGAATGCGACGCTCGAAGAAGCTCTACGTTCCTCGCTTGGGGGGGCGCCGTGATTACGCAAGAAGCGCCTGGAGCCGCCTTGTCGGATTTGCCGAGGACTGTGTGGCAGCATTGCGCAACGGACGCTGTTGGCGAAGGTTTCAACGAAACTCTGTCGAGAACGGTTTTCTGCAGCTGGAGCACTCCAGAACGAAGGCTTCTGTTTTCTGCTCGAAGGCACTTGAATTGCGCTCTCATAATTGCCAGCTGGTTGTCAAATTTTTCAAGACTCCAGCTATTCTTGCGGGAACGAGCAGGCTTGCTTGTGCTGCAGGTGACTCACCGTCCTAAGCATTCACGCTGTCATCGATGGTGGAAGCTGATGCGCCAGCAGGCTTTGGAGATAGACTGTGACGCAGGGTGCAGCCTGTGCACTTGAAAGTACTTGATCCAGTTTCCATATATGCGTTGTACTCATCGAGGCTAATATTCCGGCATTTGCAGTGAAACTTCCGGCGACAACCAGATCCGTGTATAGAGAGATTTTGGTCAATGAGAGGCGTGGGCAGAGCCAGGGCGCGCTCCAGACGCAGAAAGGGGCTTGACATGCTATCTTGGCCAACCAGAAGCCGAAAAGCAATCCCTTAGCGGTGGCAGCGAGAAACAGTTTTAATCATAGGTATATGGTTTTATTAAGCGCGTAAGAGTCAAATGTAGTAACCCTTTATGGTTGAAAATAGGGTGCACGTGATGTTTCGATCATGATCACGCAGAAAAATGTAAAAAACGAATGTGCCGCTCAACTTTGTTTTGCTCGGACAAAGTGTGACCACTCGGACGGCAGATTCCCGGCCCTCGGCGCCTGGCGTACGGATCATGTCGATCGTTCCGCTAGTCGCACTCTTCCACCATGATTTTGGATGACCGTGATTGAAACATCACGTGCACCTGCTTTTCAATCACCGAGGCACTCCGATGCACATATTAAGTTTATTTCTCGCGACCACCGCCAGGGTATTATCATAGAGTTATTACAATAAACGCTAGAGGCTCCCAGCTGCACTCTAAAAAAAAAGGGAGGAGAGATGGAGGAAAAAGCGATGTTCCTCCCTGTTGCCTACGGAAGGGAGGAAATCGCACCCGTTCCTCCATTTCACCGATTTAGATGCAGCGCAACCTGGTGGCGCTTGAAAAAGGGACGAAAATTCCTCCCCCATGTTCGCGCCGGCAGCGGCCGTCGAACCGCCGCTAACATGTTCAATGGCGGTGACGGCAACTTGAGCGCTTGGTTACCGTCACCTAAAGCAATCCCACTACTGCCCATGCGCGGTGCTAGGAGAGAAAAAGCGGAGCTGCGGGGGCTAGCGGAGGTGCACTAGTTGAACAAAAACAAAAAAACAACAAAAAGCGAGGCGCGTAGCACGGCGTGTGTCTCGCGAGAATCACGCCGTATCTGCCCGCTTCGAGATCGCGCTTATTCACTGTGGATGAAACCTTGCAGCTGCGATAAGTACAGGTGGGCGACTTGTCACTGGCATGGCAAGTACGACCGCTTTCGTCGCGTTACTTGCTACATGACAAGTAGACATAGTGACCCTGGAGCGTATATAACTCTTTCTAAACTTAGATCATTACCAACGCGCTCACTAACAAGTAGACACGAAACTATGTCTATCTATCCTTAACCAGCTCGCCTGCCTATTTGCTTTAAATTTAGTAAAAAGTAAGGCGCGCAAAAAATAGTCGTCATAATCGTGGAATTTCTTCTTTTTTTTTCACTTCATCACGTAGTTGCTAAGATCACCGCTCTATTCGAGTCGACACGTCTATACGTTCCTAGCCCCGTCACCTCCGCGAGAAACATATACTCTTGAAATAAAGCGTACGTACCATACAGCGAAAGGTAATCCGTGCGGCGTTTATTTCAGTTCTGTATAAAACAGAACAGCATATCCAGTCGATAGGAACGAGCACTGCGTTGCGGCGAGCGACTGCGTCCGACACACGCTGTAGTCCGTCAACATCGGGATCACAACCGGCTTGCAAAAACACGCGGTTTTTTTTGTTTTTGTTTTTTTCAAAAACCATAGTCCCGCACAAGAGCTGACACTGAAATGACGATTCGGCGAAGGAACGAAGCAACGGATCCGGGAAACAAGGTCAACTATTCGTTCGGGAAGAGTCCACTTGGAAGAAAGGGTAGTACAGACGTTCCATTCTGGTTGCTGGGCGAAGGGGGGAGGGAGGCCGGATCCGCGGTCTTGAAGGAACGGATGATTCACCACAGCGGACGGTTCACCGCCGCTTTTTTAGTTTGTGCGGCATCTCCTGCTACTGTGTGCTACATATCTAAAAACGCACTAGCAAAAAAAAAAAAATTAAAGTGAACGAGTAGTTCCGTCGCACTTTTATTTTCTTTTATGCGGCCAACTTAGTCCCTTATCACGCGGTTTCTCTCGTGTCGCGAAACGAGCGCGGGCCGGCTGTAGTACACGACCAAGCCGACCCGGCATCAACAACGTGGATCTCAAGTCTACTCGTCGCAAATGTACTGGACGTACTTTTAAAAGAAGCAAGGATGAACATAAGCTTACACGATAATAAATTAATGTTCTATTTAAATAGCGATATGAATAGAAGTTTACTAACAATTGCTGTACACTTTTATTTTAGCTTTAGTGTCCAAAATAGTTGCATTGCGTTAGCTCTCGTAACGCTATATTCTGCAACGGGTCGCAAACGTTCTCTAAAACATGAAAACACGGCTCCGCTACGGTATATATAGCGGAGGCCATACCCATAACGGATTGCTTATAGAGTTGCGGAAGTGACTGGACGATCTACTAAATCTTTCAACACGGGCTGTTTAACTTTCTGACTTCGGCAACGTTATGTTTTCAAGCGGTTGCATTATATCACCAAAGACAGTTTCATTTTAGTTGTCTGCTTTGATACCAAAGTCATGGTCCGTGGGTCCTTATAGCTCCCGGCACTTACTTTTTATAGGAAAAACGATCCAGGTTAGAAAATTAAAACAATATTAAATTTCTCTAATACGGGTGACAAAGCATGACCCAAGATATGTCCTCTGCTGTTGCAACGAGTCTTGTTAAAACCAGTAATATTTTTTGTTTGAAAACTTCATTGAAATACTTGTGCAACATTTAAAATTAATTATTCTCCCACCAAAACTTAAAATAGATTACACTGGCACTGAGCACTCCAATCAAAAAATAGCTTGGTGGCAAATTTCAGCACCATTGTACTGCATTTCAACACTGCATTGCCAACATGATTCTTCGAACTTATTAAAAAAAAGATAATCATTCAATTTTAGTTAATTAGCCTAATGATCTACATTTGATTTGATCAGGGTGTTGAATTAAGAGATGGGGGCTATTCCAAGAGACAATTGAAATGATGTATAAAGTACGAGTAATATTTGCTCCGTCTCTCCGTGTTTATGCGACAAAATGGCAGTCACCGACCAAGTCGGATTCAAAAATAAGACTGCCATATATAGAGAGAGTGCGAACTTAGCTTACGTGGAGAGGGGTGGAGGTTCGGTGTCGCTGCGTTGTTGCTGTTGTGGGGTGTTCTGGTTGTGTTTCGTGTATTCATGTGTGTTCAGTGTTGTATGTGTGTTTACCATGTAGCATTCAAGAGTGGGGGACATTGGAAAACAAATTGGCTCTTCACCAACATTTTTTTTTCTGTTTTGAGCGCCATCTGGTGGAAGCTATATGAATTACACGAGGGAGAAAGTTTCCTCCATTGGGCGAAGAAAGGTGGCGATTTTCCTTCCTTTTAGGGGAGGAACGTTTTCTCCACGAGCAAAAATAGGTGGCAATTTTCCTCCCTTGTTAGGGGAGGAAATTTCCTCCCGTTTTGTAGGAGGAAATTTCCTCCCTTTGTAGAGCAATATATGATACACGCGAGTTCCTCCTTTAAAGGAGGAAGTACTACTCCCTTTTTTTTAGAGTGTGACACTAGTGTGCTGTTGCATTTTGAAGCAGACAGCAAGCAGTCAGAAATTGACTTCCGGTAATGCATTTCTATGGGAAAAAGCGAGTGCATTTTCTCTCTGCGCTCGATTATAAGAGCAAATATCACGAATAATTTGTACGTACTTGGCACATTGGAACATTTCTCAGTCACGCAGACGAAATAATTGGTCAGTTACGGCATTTTTATTTGAAATTCGTGGCATGAAAAACGGTGTTAAAACCGCTTCGTACGTGTATTTATGTGCACTGTCGGACACTGTTAGCGCGAACACGGCGTCGACGCTTTCCAACATGGGGGATATACGTGCCAAACGAACGAAGGACATGTGGAAAACCAAGAGAGACGGCAAGAACTACGCAGTAACACTGGATAAGTAACTCCTTGTGCACGCAGACGATCAAAATAAATTGAAAGCCACGTAATATAGTCAGATTTGCAATAAATAAGTACTGCTTCATTCTTTCTGCTCATGAATATGTGCGAAGATGCTTGTTCTGGGTTCAAATCATCACCCGCACGCTCCAAATCTTTGCAAATGGGGGAGCCAGAGAGCAGGTGCCCGATAAAAACTGCCCGACATAGGAAATAATAAAACGACACACCTTTCGTAGCTCACATGCTTTATTTTTTGCGTTCGAATGTTTCTTTAACCGATCGTAAAGATGCACGACGGAGTCATTTTCATCCAATGACAGGACGGGCATATTAGTAATATATAAGCACCACCGAAATGCTAGCAAACCTTGAACACACTCTACATTCCTTTCGATCGTTAGTTTGCTTAGAATCGTCGCTCGTTTTCACATACCTTCCTTGAAACAGAGGTTTGGGCCTGAAATAGAGCGAAGTTTAACATCGTTCAGTGGTAAAGAAAAATGCTGTAACTAAAGCAATTACACTTTCACAATACCAATAAAGGTACATACTATCCGGTACAACCGAAATGACAAAAGTTATTCATGTTATTTTCCGGCGAAGAGACAAAATTCACGCGCGTTTTCCCATAGGAATACACAGGGAGGCTGGAAATGTAGACTGCATGCTGTCTGCTTCAATTTGCAACCGGAAGTCCTGTAGACACTAGCGCCAGCTGAGCCTCTAGCGTTTATTGTAATAACTCTATGGGTATTATTTCCGGCTTCTGGTTGGCCACATTCGAATTTTTGAACACGCCCGCCCGCTTTCGGCCAATGGCGCCTCCTGATTCTTCTGTTATATTTCCCAATGAATGATCAAACTCTACATATACGGCTCTGGCAGCAACCAGCGGAACAAACAAGAAGTTGCTCCTCCACGTAGAGCCGCGCGATGCACGAGCCGCACACGCCAGACACGTCTCACTGGTCGCGTGCGAAGTTTCTGAGGACGTCAGTAACTACAGCGCCTTTCGCTTCAGACGTTCATGATTGCTGCTGTAGTAAATTTAGTTGCTACAACTACACACTGCTACACAAAAAATATCACAGAATTAACTATAGTATATATTAACTAAAAAAAAATGAAAACACCGAAGTGTCATCTGGTTTGAAGGAGGAAGACTTTATCGGCAAATAAAAAATAAAGGAAAAGAACATACTATGAGCAGATTTCTCGTGCATTTGCTAAACAATCCAAGCACTTTCTATCGCAGATGTGTAACATGCTAAAAAGAAAAATGAACAAAATATTCAAACAAAATAAATATAGAATAAAATGTTCAATTGAGATAACCGATCGGACGGTCACACGTTGTCTGCATTTTCCATCCGTTTTCAAAGTAAAAAAGCATTTAAAAACGTTTTTTCTTTTAGAAATTCTGATGCTTTTTTGCACACTTATGGTGAAAAGAGAGTTCTAGTTTCTGCTTCTTTCTTGTTTGCCTCACGCAGTTTTGAGACCGTGAAAGAGAAGATAAAATAAACCTGATCAGGTTCTAGACGAAAAAAAAAACATAAAATATTCCAAGAAATAAAAAAAATTGTTGTTTTCGCCAAAGCCTTCTCCTCAAAACAAAGAAAAAAAAAGACAAACTTTTTTTAGTTTTTAAATTTCGTCGCTCCTTCCATGGCAGGCTTGTTTTGAGGTGGAAGAAGAACATCAGAATGAGCGAACGTGATTACAATGGCATACTGCGATGTCCCGAGCAAATTTGGCTTTCTGGGAGTGGAGGTGGAACGGGTATGGCATGTAGTGTTTCCATGCCATGCACAAGGGTACACGCCAACATTGTTTGCAAAAAAAGAAAAAAAGAAAACGTAACACAAGTTCTTATCTCGTTCCTCCGACTTTAAAAAAATAAAATAACTCTATAGTCATTGACAAGAAAATTAGTCTTAATATTTCCACCATAAATTTCGTACATTTTTCAGCTTTACAGTAACTTTCAGGAATGTCTCTAGTGATATAAATGTATTCGCTTAGTGACCTATGTTGAGGAGTTTTCGTTATCCCGCCTCGAGTGCAATCTTACAACCTTCGACAACGCACCACCACCGAGCGATGGAATGTCCGCTCGTGCTCCTCGCGTTCCTCGCGCTACCGCTTCTTTTCTCGTCGGGTTTGAAAACCATGTATCGGGTCCTCGCCGCTGTAAAAGCTTTGCCCTGAGGTCTAGGTACCCTGAGAAATGCACTGTGCTACCAGATCCTCGCGCTCCAAATCTGCGACCGGTCACTCTATGGCTCCGTCGTTAAAGTGCAAGGCTTTGTAAGTATAGAGGAGGCTACAGTCGGTGAGGAAGACACAGAGTGCGTGCTTGGAGGCCGGGAGTTCGAGAGCGCACCATTCTTTCGGAACCCTGCTATAAATGTAATAAAATCAAGTATGTGTTGTCGTAAGGACCACGGAAAGCACTTTTGGCCTTGTGTTTGTCTCGTCGAGCATTTGGTGATCACTCCACGGCAAATTGTCTTGCGGAATCAACCGATAAATATCTTTAAACAACGAATCAAGAAGCAAAACGCGTGGTCATAATGACTCAATTCCTACATTTATTTTTTAATCTGTCAGGAACTCTAGGAGGGTGTTCGCAAAGCGCTCTTCGGGAGTAAAACAATTTTGTATAAATTAACCAATGAACGGAGGTGCATTGGATCTTTTTTTCACTAATGTTCCCCTAGGTGGTGCATTTATTATACTCACATTTTATATGTGTAAATAAAACAAAAAGACTGAAAAATTTTTTTAATGCAAATTGGAAAACGGCAAGAACCATCTGTTTGACGCCGCCACTCACAGCATGGCACCAGTCACGCAAAATCCGCTGAATCTGCTTTCAGATATTCAACTAAAAAGAAACCTGCAAAGTATTTGTTTTAATATGTCCGCGGATCGCTAGAAACATTAAGTGGTGGTGCACAGACAATGAATACAGATACGCTTTATAGAAACGTGTATTCGGAGTCAATTTATGTTTACACATACATTAGTTTTCAAAACCTAAAAAAGAAACCTGCTAATACAATTTTAGTTCCTGTGTCTTTTAATGACGTTTACACGCGAGATAATTTGAAATATGTTCTTCTAAATTAACATTTAAATCACTGAGAGAGTTAGAAGTTGGAGGAAAAGGGATGCGGTTCGGAATTGATCTCCAAACGATTGTGTTCGGAAACTGGAACATTTGCCGATGTCTGGTCAGCCGATAGATGTTTCCCAATGCATTACAATATAGTTTACATAATAGCTATAGCAATAAATAAATTACTAAGTTTGCAAAAAAAAAAAAAAGGAGGAAAAAAGCACTGCTTCGGTGATATGTTTGAAAGTTATGACGAATCCCAAGTCGTTTTGGAGTGCGCACGGATCCACATTTCTGAAGCTCGCCTATTTAACTGGGGGATCTGGATCTAGACGGACTTGTTCCACTTGCCGTTTTGGATCAACTCCCACTCCAGATCTCGATCCGGATTTGAGAGAAGTTGCTCCGCCGATTTCGGCGGACTCGACCAGAAGCCAACCTGGCCATCCCTCGGCACGCACAAGTGACTTCTTTTCTCGCCGGGCCTATCGCTGGCGAACGCGGGAAAGGAATTTCCGGGAAGGTGAATGACGGGAAGGCATCCGCCGATCCCGGAAGAGTGGTCATGTTACACTCGGGATCCGGAGGCACAGCGACTCCGTTCGGATCACGTGCTCCATCACGAATCTGGTCTAGTGGAGTTCGCCATAACAAGTGGAGTTCGCCATAACCCCTTTTCCTCTGTTTTTGTTTTGTACTATTAATCACGGGAGACACAAACAGGGTCGTTCGACTGAATCTAAAATCATTTCCGAAGTCTGTGCTCACACCATACTTGATAGCAACGGACTCAAGATTATGCGACGTTCGATGATAGAAGGGCTGAAGGGGAGTACACTCGCGTTTTGTAGGTTTGACAATATCCTCGCATCTTTTCTTAAATGAAAGGAGAACAATAGCTGCTTGAAAACGTAGTCCATAGGTTCAAACCTGGTACGACTGAAGTAGTAGCTGGGAAGCATATATAGACTTCTATTTTGTAATATTGTAATAATACTTATCTTATCAAGAATTTTAACAATTCAACTGACTGATGAATATATGTTTTATTTAGTCTAGCTGTACCTTTCTCTGAATATCTTGTAATGCAAAGGGATGTAACACAATTCATCATGTTTGCCTTTAAGCTCATAAAACCACGGGAGTAATAAAAAGAAACACGCCTGTAAATATTCAGCACAAAATCGGTTTGCGACACGTCTTCGTCATTTTTTCTGCCTCTATTTTTTGTTTACTTCGTTCTCTGTCCGCGGGTTAGAAAGCTGTCTCCTCAAACCTGTCAGTCGTATATGCGGCCAAAATTGTGACAGACGCAGCGCCACGCTAAAACGTTTGCCTCTTTTCCTGTGTGATGCTTCCTATGTTTGTCTTGTTCCACCATGACGTCTACGCAAAACATCTGAACGTGCAGACATCTAGTCATATTTACAAAAAAACAACAACAAAATAAACACCTTCGAACGAAAAAACGAAAAACATAATGAAGTTTCATTTTTTTTTAGCAATATCCCTGCAAATTCAAACGCTGCAACCCTCGAAGAGTAGCCGTGTAAGATATGCTGAGAGAGAAAAAGCGTGGATGCAAAATTCACCGCTTACCGCGTATCCTCGTAGGACGTATTGAGAGAAGGAAAAATAAGAACCAGATTTAAATGCGTAGTAAAATACGCCTTGGGTTTTTTCTTATCTTGCATTTTGTTCAGCGAAACTAAGTTCTTGACGTGCGTTCTCTCACGGGTGTAAAACCGTTTCTATTGATATTTGTATATCTACGCTTTACTTTGGGAGACGCCATTCTTGTTGCAAGTCGACGCAAAAATAGCAAAAAGTCAGAGCCACGAAGGAAATACATATTCTAAGCCGGCATCAGACGCAGCAGCTAACGTGATTCATCATCACGGATCAGGGCGAGAAGCTTTCGCTTGAGGGCTGTTTTTTCTCAAATCCCTAAGTCTTCTTTTGAAGTGCGACTCTTCACTTATTTTAATTTTATTAATATTATTGTTATTCTGCAAATCTATATAAATGCGAGGCGCAAGAGAAAGAACTAGATCGACGACATACAAAGAGTGTATAATGTCCAAAGTCGGTTGCCTGTTTTGTTACGTCTTTTTTGTTTTGTTTGCAGCTTTTTCAAGAAAACCGAGTCGGTGGTCACACTTCCTTAAAACTTTGCCGGAGTAAACACTGGTTCAATTTTTTTTCTCCTAGTTTGCCTGCTTCAAGTCGCGTCGTTCTGTTTAGTCTTTAAGATGGTCACTAGATTTCCGGCTACATTTTTACCGCTGGGTGTGCTTTGCTTGTTTTTGTTTCGAGTATTTTTTTAAATAAAAAGTAGAAATGGAAATTGTGAGTGGTCGAAGAAAGTCGCTCGCTGTTTGTTCAGCGGATCTTGAAATCAAATATAAGGAGTGGTTCGCGCTCGGCAAAGAAGCGAAGTTTATTTTCTGAAGCAAGCCGACTGATCCTATTTGCTCCTCGAAGAGCACGAATATGAAATGTAATATTTTCGTGCAGAAAGACAAGCAACAATGTACAACCAAAAATGTTTGCAGGAGCGGAACTCAAAGAACACGCCAAACAAGGTAGGGCAGCTGGGTCTCTTATTTCTCTTTCGAAGCGGGAACAGCGTGCGGGTGTGTTTTCGCTCGAGATGAAATTTTAGTTCGCAGCGAACGCTTCAACAGATATCGGAACCGGCACAGAACGAGACTGACGTGTTGAGTCTGTTTTATTTATTTATCTACGTGAAAGGTTTTATACTGAGTGGACACGGTCCTTTGGGAGTCGCTTTCAAGCTTAGTTCACATGGAGCAAAGAAACCTTCCTCATCCAGGAATAAATAAGAACTCCATGCTTCCAACTTTTCAAGACGGCCGCATTCTGAAAAGCCAAGAACTTTGCTATTTTTTTTTGCACGCACAGGAGTGACAGCTAGTCATGCTCAAGAGTATACTTAAATAAACAGCGTCTGCTGACCGACTATAGAACGCGTGATTGTATTTTAAATTGATGAAGAGAAGCAGGACTCACAAATACAATATACATATACATATTAATCGTCACAGCTACTACATTACACTTACATTATTGATGAATCTGCGACTCACATAATGACACCATCAGCTTTCGCAGACCGACAAAATGAGGCTTTGCTCGGTCGTGCCTTATTGATCTCTAAGTAAACATGGTCTACAGCTTGTAAATGGCACCCCCCCCCCCCCTTAAAAAAAAAGGTTTTTTGGAATGAAGAAGTACTTGAAGGGAAAATTGAGCATGATGTGATCACCATATTAGCATTCAACAGCGTCTTAAAGGGGGGGAGGGGAGGGCAAGTGCGTTAGCGTAACGCAGCTCAGAGCAGGTGACTTTAAATCTCGCGCCGCAGAACCCAGGGATCTTGCATTTAATCCTCACTCCCGCCGATTTCGGTCTCAATGAGCATCGTACCGGCGGCGTGTAGTTGTGTATCACCACTGCGTGGTGTATGATAAAACCACCAAACTAGCATTCGTACTGCACTGGCTACATTTATTATTTGCAGTGTTTGTTGGTGTCACCAGAAATTATAGGCAGGCTGGCCTTACACTGACAAAACACGAACGTAATTTTTTTTTATTTTTAGTGGGTGAAGCTCCTTAGGGTCTAGCCTTGTCCGTCCGGCGTCCGTGCTCACATCGATTGCAATCCTATCTGTCTTCTTAAAAAAAAGAAAAAATATGTTCGCGCAGTCGACAGGATTCAAACCTGTGCGGGGAGACCCCAATGGATTTCTAGTCCATCGCCTTAACCACTCGGCCACGACTGCGGGACGAGTAGGGGCTCTGAGATGTGGTAGTAACTCAAGAGCTGGGGATGTCATGGATGAAACGTTGCATGTAGCCGCTCAACGTCTATACAGGAGAGGGCGCTGCGGTCAAATGCGTATGTAATCGCGTTAAACTTTGCATGCATTGGCTCAACGTTTATAGACAAGAGGGCGCTGCGGTCAAATGCTCAACTGCGTATATAACCACGCTTCATACCACACATTCTCTTTCTGAAATCGACCGTTGACTTAAGCGGTGGAGATGCGTTCCCACGGCTTCTAGCGGATCTAAGCTGATCCGCTAGAGGAACCACTGGCTCTGCATTTCACCGACCATGAAGCAGTAATAATGAAGTCGAAACGCAACCCGGAACTCAGCACTACCTATGAGCAATAAAAAAATCAGCACCAACAGCACTACCTATGAACAATAAAATCAGTATCATCAGCAACACCAGAGCTACGCCCCCAATCAACATCATTCACCACGTGGAGATGCGGTCATTTTTTGCAGCGTTTTGATCATTCTAATTTTCTACTCATGAGCAGAGGTCGGCATTTTAGGTCGCCCTCACTCACCCTCACCCTCACAGCCATACTCACCTAAGCCCTGACTCACCCTCACCCTCACAGCTACACTCACCTTCAGCCCCTCACTACACCCTCATCCTCACAGTCACACTCACCTTCAGCCCTTCACTCACCCTCACTGAACCTCACGGCCCTCATTCCCCTCACGCACTCATGTCCCTCACGCCCCTCACGCACTCATGGCCCTCACGCACTCATACCCTCACGCACTCATGGCCCTCACGCACTCACCGCCCTCGACGGCCCTCACGCACTCATACCCCTCACGCACTCATGGCCCTCACGCCACTCAGGCCCGCTTCAGACGGGGCAATTTCGCCCAGCAACTTGACGTCGCAACACCAGCAACACGGGCCGCCCGCGTTCACACGCAGCAACCAATTGCTGCAATTTGCCATCATCATCATGAAATTTTATTTTTCTTGCACTATTTAGACACACAATTACGCGCTGTAAACGTGTTTTTATGCATTTAAATCTCGTTGAGAATACTAACTCATCTTTCTGAAACGGTTTATTTCCAAAAACGATCAATTTCAAACCAGAACCAAGTCTTTAGTTGTCATCATCACCGGCACGAGGCATCACGTGAAAATATCGCGTCCCTGATTGGCTGCAGCCGCTTCAAACGTCTTCGAATTGCTCCGAGTTGCTCGCTTGTTTCGAGCCGGACCCGATCTCAGCAATTCGTGTTCGATCTAGGGAAAGCTAGGGAACAACCCGCCAGCAACACCGAAATTGCTGAGAAAGTTGCTCCGTCTGAAGCGGGCCTCACGCACTCACCACCCTCACGCCCCTCACGCACTCATGGCCCTCACGCCACTCACACACTCACCGCCCTCACGCCCCTCACGCACTCGTGGCCCTCACACCCCTCAAGCCCCTCACGCACTCACCGCCCTCACGGCCCTCACACCCCTCACGCCCCTCACGCCCCTCACGCACTCGTGCGCCCTCACGCCACTCACGCACTCACCGCCCTCACGCCTCTCACGCACTCATGGCCCTCACACCCTCACGCCCCTCACGCACTCACCGCCCTCAGGCACACTCACGGTCCTCACAGCCCTCAGCGGCCCTCACTCACCCTCACACTCATGAATTTTCCTGGTTCAGAAACTCACTCACCCTCACCTCACCTGTGAAGATGAGGGTGAGTGAGGGTGAGTGAGGGCACTCATGAGTGAGGTTTGCCGACGTATGCTCATAGGTCTTAATATGAATTGCCACTATTTCAGCAAATCTAATATCAGGAAAATTATGTATAAGGTAGTTCACTGAATGATTTCCTATATTAGAAAAGGTGCGAATCGTGCATTTCTCTATTTCTGCTTTTCTTTTGGAAATGCCTCGGAGGACACTTGCAAATCGAGGTCCTGTAGATTTTTGTCACAACAAGCGAGTCGTTGCGCCTTTATTAAACGACTTTGAACAAGGTCTCGTAAAGAAAAGACACCTAGGATTGTACTGAATTAAAATTTTAAGACTACAAATGCAGCGGCTTCGCAGAAAAACAGTTAGAGATAAACTATTGATGTGAGCTCTAGGTGCAATACGAAACTAGCATTTTAACAAAAAATAAAACTTGATTACAAAAAGTAAATACTGTAAAGTAAAAAAAAATAAAAACTCAGTCTCGGTTTTAATTACTATGTGTATACCTTGTCATGCAGCATACCACATTATATGCGCTGATAATGGGTGCTCATTGAACTAACCAAATTTTCTTTTCAAAACAGAGTGATGAGACTCCCGGCGCTTCCATGAGTTGGTCTCTCGTTACCTCTGGACATTTGTTAATTAAGTTCCTGATTGTTGTTACACTGATACAGTGCGAAAACATAGACTAGTTCCAAAACCTCTAAATCCCGGAAAATCGTCAGCCAATAATGCCGGTTAATTCCTAAAATTTTTTTTTTGGTTAACATTTCAGTTTTTTTATCTTCCACGTTGAGATTTCATTGTTTACACTCCGTGTCACTTTAAATCCTACCGCAGCTGTCGCTGCGATTCGGTATGGAGGCAACCAAACATCACCAAATGTGCATCGTAACGGTGCTCGTTTTCTCTGGGGGTTTACAATCAACAAATAACCCAATCATGCACACAAAACAAAAAAACGGAGGATCGCGGCGCAAGCATTTACCTTTGATTGGTTTAGTTCAGAACTTTAAGACATTTAAAGTGCATAGTATGTTTGCTTTTATAGTGTGTAAAACTTGGTAATCATTTCATAAAGTATGAAATATACAAACTAATAAATCATGCGTTTCCTAAATTTCCAAAAATGTTCTGCAGAAGTGGGGCAACGCTGTCCATGGGACGAATTTCATGGATGGTTTGTTAAACCAGTCGTGCGTCAAGTTTCTACGTCGAATTTTATTTTCGACAAAACGTTGGCGACTATCTGTATACATTGCTGCACCAGATGCGAGGAGGTCTTGTACTTTGATTACAAATGAAACATTTTGATCCATCGTACGGAATTGCTTTTGCCTTCCTCAGTAACTAATTCATTAGAAATTTTGAAGGCGGGTTGCGAAGTACATTAAGGAATTCGCTAGATGTTCACCTTTCTTTTTTAATAGATTGTATCACATTACTTTTTTGACTATGAACCCTGAAAAATAAAGTACTAGTAAAACGCTTCTATAGAAGCTCTATTGCACGAGGTCTTAACCAAGTCAGAGCCATTGAGATAGTTACGGCATAACAGAATCTTAAAATAGTATCCGATAGTGACTTTGTCCCAACCGCCAGAAATCTCACCGTGACAAACCATTAAACCAATAGCAGCACCGATGTCTACAACATAATTTTACCAGTAGCTTGTTGCATAATAGATGTTATCATTGTTTTGCAGGAAGCCAGGGACCCTTATTTTGTGAAGTGATTTGCATACATAATTCCTGTGGACTTTTATTCAAGTTGTTCCCACACTAAAATATTGCTGTCGTGGAAATAACCACATAATAAATAAACGCAATTTTGTTCGTAGTCTATTAGGTTGATTAAAACTAAAAGTATGCAATTTAGTTGAGAGTCAAATAGAGATTCACTTAGTCTGCAGCCACAACAACCGAAATAGAACATAGTTATTACCGCAATTTTTACAAGCACCGGCGCGTCAAGCTGAATTGAACTGACTAAAATATGCGAAATCGATAGGCATTTGTTTTCAGGTCTGTATTGCATTTTGTCGTCCCAGGCGGCGCACAAGAGGTGCTCATAACTTGGCCCTTGGCAATCCTAGGGGCCTAACTTAGGACTAATATAGTTTTCCCCCAAGGCGTTAGTTAGTGTGGAAGTACTCTTTTACCTCTTTTTATGGTACTTTTCTCTAGTTTGCGACATAATTGTTAAAGTGCCCGACATAAGCCAAAGATGCCACGTATCACCCAAACTACCACCATTGAAGCCTAATTCTGACACTTATTTGACACTTTAAGCCCAAAGTTGCCAGCGACACAGCCAGAAGTGAAGCTTGATTCTAACAGTTCCTCGGAACCTGATGCACCAAGATGCCAGGTGGCAACCGAAATACCAGGCAGTGAAGCCTACCTTTTGCAGTTGTTTGGCAGTTTAGTACTAAAATTCCTACATCACGGTGCAGAAAACTGAGGTGGAGCAACGGCGTTTCCGGAGGCGTCCAACTTTCGTCCCCATTTTTCATGCGCGCCCCCTGATGGCGCCACGGTCGTCCAGGCCGACGACGTCCGTCTGCTACGCTCGGAATGAAACGCGTAGCAACTGCAGAAGAAGCTTTGCACGTGCTGAACCGAACCTGACAGTTAAACATGGCATCTTTTATGTGGCGGGGAACGTTCCAGGAGTAATATAGGGCTATTGACCGTTAAAAAAAAACACAAATAAAGGATTTTTGTATGGTGTAATTTTTAGTGTTCGTGCGCATGGAGCGTGCTTTCTTTCATCCTAAAGCAAGTAACATCTACGAGCTCTGCTCTGGAATGATAAACATTGGAGTGTATACACAGCATGCCCTCGGTTTCAAACGCATTATATGCATTTTTATGATAAAAACGATAAAAGAGACACGTTATTAACACTCGTTTCAAGATATATGGTATATATTCATAGAACACAGCTACACATACTGTAAACTACTTTTGTTTCGCGTTCTTCATATTTTGCGAATTCAACAAAGTGTGAATTTAAGGAATATTTAGCGAATCAGAGTGGTAGGCTATGTATTTATCTCCGTGGGAGAACGTCTGCACGGGATCTATACTTCCCGATAATATTAAAGTCGCGAAATATATAAAAATTATGTTTTCGCTAACATTAAGTCGCTTACATTACGTGAAGGGGGCCTTCGAGTGATCTGCTACTTGTTCTATCGCATGATTTAGCCAAAACGGTATATAAAAAACTGTCAAATAAAGTTTACCTGCTAAGAAAACTGACTGAGCTTCAGTTCTTGTGCAGAAAGGCAATTACTCAGACACGGCAGAAATAAGCTTCGATGTGTGAATTTTGTTTATTTTTCAAAGTATTAATTTGTTAACGTAATTTACAAAGGTGCATAAAGAAAAGAGCAACATTATAAAAACAAAAATGTTAAAAATTATATTTACAAGATTGTTACGCGGTACGTAAACAAAAAGAAAAGCTTGAAGAGTAAAGGAGTTTTATTTAGGCAGACAGTTTGCCTTGTTAGACTAGTCCCGTTCTTGAAACTTTATTGGTTGTTCCTTGAGAGGTGGTCTACTAGACTACCTTTGAGAGCCCGCGGAAATTTTTAGTTTTGTTTGTCTGATAAAGATTACGCTGTTAGCAATACTGACACATTCGTATCCCAACATAGTAATGTGAAACTTGCGCCATGGTATCCAATTTACGTTCATGGCAAGGAAACGACAAGTGGAAATAGTCCAGTACGAACCCACGGGATATGTCGTATGCTTGTCACTTGGATGTTTCTAAAATACTTTTCCTGTTTCTTTTAGAAGTGTAAACAATGCGAGCTTCCTGAGCACTCCTTTGCAACATGGCGCCGTTTTCTTGGAGGAAAGGACTAACGGTTCGCGCATCCTTCCTTTTTTTTCGGTTTTCGTCAAGTTGCTTGGGCCGCCCGGGAACTTTGTTGGCATCGCGTCATTCGCCAAAGCGGCTTTCCGATCTGCACTTACCAGAACGTGGCCACTTTATTCACTTTATTTATTTATATATTATCTTGCTCACAGCGACGGATTTCATTACAGTGGAGTGAATATATACGTCAATTATATACACAATCCCTATATTAGAACATCTCAGGAAGCGAACTCCCACACACTAAGAAATACAATAAATAGGGGCACTTGAAAGAAAAAGAATAAACTACACAATACAGCAAAATAAAAGCGCCAATGTCCACACTTTCAACAACCTCCGAGGTCAACTGATTTCATTCTGCCAATTGTTTTAGAGAAAATATATGATTATAACTGGTTGATATTAGATTTGTATTAACATGTCTTTCCTGCTGATGGTCAGCAAGGTTTTCGACCCTCTCGAACTTATTCTTTCAACAGCCGTTTATGGGTCCCGATTTGTAGAAGCATACTCGAGAAGAGACCTATAATATAGCTTCTGTACAGCAAATCTTACGCACTTTGCGGGAATTGCCTAGTATCTTGTTCGTATCCCAAAAGTTCATGAGCGTTTGCTGCAGAAAAATTCGGATGTTGATGTCAACACAAGGATGGTGCTAGGAATACTCGTATATATTTAAGTTAACACACGTATTGAAGGGGAATTGTCAAAAATTTTAATATTATTGGACACATTTTTCCTTGTAAAACATATATGACGGTTTTTAAAGGTTCAGCTTCATTTTATATTCTTGGCACCACATGCATATTGTGTAAGGTTGCGTTGTAATGTGTATGTATCTTCCCCACTTTACATTTTGTGTTTTCCAGACTTTTGATTTCACACTTGCACACAGCTTCCCACGATTTATTCACAAGCTTTAACTCGAAATGTTACTCGCAGACGAAGCCTGTCCGCTGCAGCGGGCGGACTTTACGAGGGATCACGTGACACGATAGCTTCAGGCGGTCCTTATCTTGGGAGCAGCAAAAAAGGAGAGTTAATCGGTGCACGTATTGTATCCTGCGTTACATCGTGGCACGAAGCACTTCTTCCCCCATTGCCAGCAACTTCTGGTAGCTGTAACCGGCCAGAAACAAAGCGGGAACCACGCGAAAACCGCATAAAACTGCGCGGCGTTGTATCCCGGCACACGCTACCGCTCATTAAAGGACGCCCTCCTCGGCCTTTAAGCTGGTGGCGCGCCCTGGCGACTGAGGAGAGAATTGCATGACGATTTTCGACACGGCGACTTTTCGGCGGAGATGCAGCATTAGTCACCGGAAGTTTTTCTATCACCGTGGCTTAGACTACGACAAAAGAGTATCTACTTTGATTCTCCCTTGAGTTTTTGGGCTTTCACGACCCTAAATTGTCAGAAAAGAAAATATTTTGGCCCAGAGAACTGTGCTACTTTGGGTAGCACCTCTATTGCCAAAATGTATTATTTCTGCCGGATGTTTTGTCGAACGCCAGCCTCAGGTTTCTTCCGAAAACTATGCATTGCGCTAAAAACAAAGCCACAGTATCGCACTGCATGCTGACGCCAGGGTACGGTTTGGTCTATCGGTTTATTTGTCATCGCTCCCGCTCAAATGAGACGAAGGATGGAGCCACACGCTCGCGTCAGTGGATTTGTCACGCCTGTGCGCTAAGTGTAAATCATAGTATTGCAAAATTTAGCTTCAGAAATATTGTAACTAAAGCAATTGTGCAGACGAGCTCGTTCAATACTTACATGGTAACCCAGGAGCGGAGCAAAACTGGAGGGAGAGCACAAAGCTTCATACACAGTTTTTGTTTGGACTTTTGAATTGTGCGTTCCGTTCTTCACCGCTCCTGGTTTACCGTGTCGGGAATACTGTGATGTTTTTATTGAATGCATGTTACGATTTAGGCCAAACGGGGTGTCCTAGAAAGTGTAGTGTTCATATAAGAATGCGTCTAGATTATTCTTGACCTTCCAAAATCGGAAGTCACATTAACGATTTGTTAATTTTGACCTAATTGTTTACAATTATACCAGGATGTAGGGGGCCTCAGTTACCAGAGCTGGGGAATCCCGGTACTGCATATGTCAGCCTTCTAATTTTGCAATACGAGCAACCAAAATCAAAGCTTTGTTCAAACCCAAACTATATAGCAAAGAATCTGACGATTTTCTTTTCAATTTCAACCAATGTTTTTTTTTTGTATAATTAAGTATTGTTATTTGTGAGTCTATTCGGCCTTTTCTTAAACCAGAAACTGAGCCGCTAAGCTTTATGCGTCATTTGTAATATCTGTAGATTTTTCTTGTCCTCAGTACATTATCCAACGCGAACACAATTTAACATGATAAAACAAAACAACGAAGCTCTCATCACGTTAGCCACGTATACTGGCGAACTACGACGTCGCAGGAGCGCGCTGCCTATATCTCTGCAGTTACCGCGTTGAGAAACGTTAGGTCGCCTCGTTTCCTCACATGTAAAAAACCTACAAGGGGCAACTTAATAAATTTCTATATGAGACACGCTAACATGCGCCACGGGAAACGAACCATTATACCAACTAAATTTCAACATACGTTATGCTCAATTTCACAACGAAGATTACTATAGAAGAAAACGGATTGAAGAAAAACCAGCAACGGAATTCCGGCATGAAAGAGAGTGAAAAAAAAACGTCCATTTTTTAGCCATTCGCACCGAGCGAAAGGTATTTAGTTTCGCAACGAATTCGCCGTCGCTTTCGACTGAGGCCGCTGTCTTTCCCAATCCTTCATTTTGAGCCTCAGGATTGTTTTTATGCGTGAGATTAATTTTTTTATTACTTGCCATGTCATTAGGATATTTTTGTTTTCATGCCTTAGTTGCAAAAAATACACAAAAAAGATTACCTTCTACTTAGGGAAGCTTACCCTAATGAGCCATTAGGTGGGTTTTCGCGAACTAGGTCGTCGTCTCTACTTCGCCAAGTCTAATCCCACCGAAAGGGTAGGTTCCAAATTGACGTTCTGGAACGTTTCAAAGTGAGCAAAAAAAAAAGTTGTTTTTTTGTTGGTAAGAAAAGTAAATGCTCTTTTTTTTTTCTTTGTTCATATATTCGGGTTTTACCCATTCCACTAATGATTGTAATATGCGTCGTTTTACATATGCACGAATCTCGAAAGATGAACTCCAGAAACCATAAAATAAATAGTAACTAAAAATTGCAATTGACTGATTTAACTTTTTCTTTTTTTAAAGCGAGAGAGACAGGGTTAACATACGTTGCGTTGCTTTTTTGGGTATGATGCATGAAGGATCATTATAACTGTGAAAGTCCCTCTGTTTTGCAAGAATATAATGAAACTTCAATAATATAGGTACAGGTGTAGAGACAAGGATTGAGTCAGGATAATCCGTTCCCATCGCTTGTACGGATGGACAAAAGATTAATCGATTTATCTCTACTCGGGTGAGAGGCCTTTAAATAGACAATCTGAAAATTCCCGACAAAAGTGGAAGCGTCCTCAATTTGTCATGGCACAATAGCTAGCTTAAAAACCGTTGGCAACCTAATTGAAAAGCAATAGAGTTTCACACCCATATGCATCACTTCACTCATGCAACGCATGTCGGGGAAAATTTCAATATCCCGATAGAAAAAACCTATTTCGACCCTTCAATACGTGCGATCAGTCTTTTCTTCGAATGCATTCATGAGCGCGGCCTGAATACAATACTGCGTCTGTTGCCGACCCCGTTTGTCTTTGAATGCCCACAGCATCCCTACATCTATTTTCACATCGATGGCATGCTCCATCTCTAGCTTTGCATATTGCATACCCGCATTTCAGGATCTGAAAATCTATATTCGACCGTTCATATTGTTTTCCCAAAACTTGTCTCCCCATATTTTTTAGCTTATTTTTGTTTGCAGATATATTTTGTGGGGAAGGAAACAACTATAATGATTACAACTGACGTTTGGACTGTTGAATATGGTGATTTGATATTCAGTACGGCTTAGTTCTGAATATTTCCGCACATGTTTTGTTTTCATGTTTGGAATGCACTCTCATATACTACAGTTCTTTTTTCCGCCTTGCGCAATTGCAAGGTAGCAAAATAAAGAAAATACGCGATCTGCATTTCACTCTGGAGTGGAGTGAAAAGTACCATAAATATTCAAATTTTCACTCCCATCTATTCTATAGTGTTTTCAGAAAAATAATGCTTGAAAAAATATATTACTCCAAAAATCTAGTTACTGAAGAAATATGAAAAAGTTTGTGCGTAGTTTGTTGAACACCTTTCGTTTAGTCCTTCTTGGCAAAACGCTTGTAACTCACTAGCACATTTAAAGTCAAAATCCCCCCAAAAATATTTGTTCGCATAAAGAATTCAAACAGGTGCGGAATTAGGGGCAATAGGAAGCTCTCGAAAGTGCGAAAATACATTTGGAGAGGTTTAATAGTCCAAGCTTTTGTTTACTACAATTCGGCCATTATTTTCTACATCTCGTTCGGTAGCCAGATGACTAAGGCTTTATGTGTTATTTAGAGCAAGATTACGGAACCCCTTGTATCATGGGGTTCCGTAATTTAGTAGTTAATTATATTTTGTTCTGAGAAAAGCAGAACATGCTTACAGTGTTGCTAACTGATGTTGAATTAAAACCAAGTTACATTAAGTTAAATCGATAAAAGTAGCAAAAAAAACTTCTAAAAATGCAAGATCCTGGACGAAATAGAATGGCCGTTAGGAGAGACAGTTCACAGGCCTGCAAAAAAACAACAAAGATTTCGTGTTTTTTTTCCGTTTTTTTCAAAGAGGGTGAGACGACGTTGCACTCCACAGGACTGGGACCTGTGCGGAAAGACCCCAATCGATTTCAAGTACATGGCTGTAACCCCTCGGCTCCCGCTGATTTTTCAACCGTTTTTATTGCCTTTTGTTCACATAATATCGATAAAAACACTGATGCGTACAAAATTTTAAAAATACCAAGTAAAGAAAAGCAGCAGCAGAAACGGAGACTCGTGAACAGACACAAACAAATAAATGATTTGCCCACACCCTTTTTTGTGGCGTGTCTATTTTATTGGCGTTCGTTGCAAAGGGGACGCGCCGCATAAATACATACAATACACATACAGCCATGAGGCTAAGAGACTACCAGCCAGTCTTTTGGCTGGGAGCCTATAATGGGTGGGGTTACAATGTACTTAAGGTTCCCAAATGATCTAAACCTGGGAACCACTCCATGACGTGGTTAATCTATATATAACATTCCCTGAGGCGCTTCACATTCTCGATAAAGTTCTTACGGACGGTGCGGACAACGACTTGTGCATGCCTCACCACCATCCTGCTTTTCAGATACTATGGAGTCCCAGAAGCGTGATCGTGTTATACGGCGTCTTCTCACTGTCCACAGGTAAATAAACGAATACCTCGTGGTGATAATGGTAGCTCTTAAAGGGTACTCCGCCGTTTTCTTCATAGTCCCCGATTTGCCTAAAAACTTGCTAAAAACACCAACAAACATCGCTGAACTAGTAACCCAAATATTTGGACAAAATAACTTTTTTTCGCGAAGTTACAGAATTTACAATTTTGGTCCTCATCGTGTTTTTCAAAGTGAAAAGCTCTACTGGCAACATTGAAAAAGTGACGTCATGGGTAGGCAGGGGTTCACTCTTTGGGCTGTAGACTTTGTTCCCAACTGATTACAAACAGTTTTATGGTGTCAAATGAATGCTTTGGAAAGTCGCTCCAGCTCCCGCGCAGCAGCACGATACAAATGCTCGGCATAGTTCATTTTTAGACTGCCCGCTCGAACCGCAAGCCAGCCCACCCGTGACGTCACGGCAATGAAAAGCGCGGGTATATTCGAATCTTCGTTTTGGCGTCATTTTCATTTGCCGATTTCACAATAACTATTCTGAATTTCGCGATACTAAATAGCATACCGGAAAGAGTAAAGGACGGCAATTTCGAAAATATAGTTGGTTTGGAGTTCTCTGGAGCACGTCCCAGTAAAGAAAGACGTCCGAGCAACCCAAAAAGACGTGCTCCGTGCTCTCCGGCTCATTGCGCGAAATACAATTTACCGTCCAAAAGACAGGTAGCTCTTTTACTTCTACGATTGTATTTACAAGCAATGTTTTACTGTGAAATTAAAAAAGAAATCTTCTGGAGGGATTAAGGCTTGTGAAATCCGTTTGAGTATATCGTGACCTCAGGCACCAAGATATATGGCCCTGTATCTTGGTGTCGGCATCAGCAGTTCCATTAGATCCTGCGTCAACCTCTTCCGTGTAACAGTAGACAAGTCTTCTGTAGAAAACTACTCCACTTAAGCAGAGTGAACGCTGCAAAGGAGGCGACCTCCTCTCCAGCTTTCGCTCTGCTAAAGTAGAAAAGGGTGGGAGTAGCTTTAACTTCACTCATAACCTGTCACAGATTAAAGTGTGAAGGCCCGTTCACACTCTTGCGACCTCTTAAAACTGGGTTCCTTAAAACCTCTAACAACGAGAAGACATACTGGCGCCATCTATTGGGTAGTGGTGTAAACTTGGCGGTCCGGCATATTTTCTATTTCTCTCATGCATTACCCTTTCTTTCTTGGCTCGAAAAGCTTTTGTGAATGTTATCAACGAGCCTTTCTCATAGGTATTACGCACATTTGACCTCGGAAATCCCGCAAAACCTTCGCTCTTGTGAAATGCAGTTCCAGAGTCACCGCATAGATGGCGCCAGAATGCCAGTGTGTTCCCTCGTCCTAAGAAATTTTAAGAGGTTTTAATATGTCTCGCTCGGTCATACTCGGTTGCAAGAGTGTGGACGGGTCTTAACCTTCCGTTAGCAAAAACAGAGCAAGACAAAAAGTAACAGAAAGAAAAAAATATGAAGTAGGAAATCAGTGAGAAGGATGTGTTTTACCCAAGTGATATTCGAAAGATGATTCACCTCCAATTAGATATTTTTTATTCTATTAAAAAAAAGAACTAACATTAATTCATGTTTTACCGGCGCTTGTATCTAGACGTATTCGGGCATTTTGTGACACAAATTTTATAATTTCTTGATGGGGACTAAATGCACGAAACAAGGTATTGGTCTGGTTGTGTTTTACAGGGGGACGTTCATTTATCCAAAATAACACATAAAGACCGCCGTCCAAGCGAGGGTAGTTTCGAGCTTCGAAGACCAGATTCATGGCCTTGATGTTTAGTTGTAAAGAATCATATATCTGTTCATTCGGTAAATAGTTTCCGAAATATCCGCTTGAAAAGATTCGACAGTATAATGTCAGAAACCGAGGCCAAAAACACGGCATTAAATAGGCAGTTACGGAATCCGTGATGACAGCAGAGGTGCTCTAAATGATGTGGCTGACAGGTACCACTAAAAACGCAATAAAATATTTGAGAAAAAACTCGCTTTAACAATCAATCACACGGAACCGTCGCAATGCCATGGGTTTCATTGTTACATATTTTTAATTTCAAGTAACATTGCCCGAAATTGCACCAAGCTTTCACTGAACATAGATTGAGGTAGTAGATTTTACCTAATAAAATTTCAAGGCGTAGCCCTTTCCTGCGAAAAGTTGGACCAACAACCTTGCGAGGTTCAACGTCGGACATACTCGCAGACGACTGAGTTAGCGATCGGTGTAGCTTGTAGGGCCATCTCCCGATAGGTGCAGCAAGCAGAACAAACCATGCGTCGTCTGCCCGCTACGCTTATTTGGAGATGGCGCCTCAAGTGGCCATCTCTCTGACTTGGCCGTCTGCGAACACGCCTACCGTTGTCTTGTTTCAAAGGAAAATGTCTATGCCTCGATATGGTGAAGTTCTTTATTACCAGACACTTTTAGGTTTTGTTATTTGCCATAGTGTCGCCATAAATCGAAGTGAGAAGCCCTCCGCGTGCAATTCCAAGATATGGGAGCTCGGGAATACGTAGAGCGTTTGCGTGTCCCTTACAATTCTTTTCACTCAAAATCTGAGCGCAGCCGGCGCTACAATTCGATAAGAGTCATTCCAGAGGCGGTGAAAAGTGCATCATCGCTCCGCTCATTGACTGTGCGCGTTTGCTCTCGCCTAGTAAACACACTCGCGCACACCGAATGTGCCGCGAATCCTGTGCTTTATTCTGCTCGTGATAAAGCTTAGCCGCAATGATCGCAAACCCACGCAGACAAGGAGCGCCATGACGATACATTTTTGGCGCTGCTCGATTGGTGACGAAAAGTCTCCGATCGATCAGTGAATCAGTGAATTGTAAGTACCAGCTCCCGGAAACTGCGTCACCGGCCATGCCACAGTCGGTCATCAGCACAGCGTTATTGCCCCTTCCAACAGTAGCTTTGGCTTCTCCGTAATTCTACAAAACTGTACTTTCAGAGCAACTATCTTAAGAACTATACATAGCACTGAAGACAATTATACCCCGTGAATTAGGTAAACGAAAACAGTCTATATTTACAAAAGAAAAAAAGAAGAAAACATGAAACGTCGTGTTTTTAAGTCAAAATAATACAACCAATTCGATCGTCTTAGATGAATACATGAACTATAAAACACATTCTTCTTTAAAGAGTTAGAAAATTTACACAGTTGCAACTTCAACACATTCTCTGCACGTTTAGTTTCTAAAAGCTGTCACCCTCCTTAAATAAACATCGGGCAGCATGACAACTACGTCGGCGCAGTGTATTCAAAGGACAGGTTTCCCGAGCCATCCCTCGCTTCGTGATAAAGAGAGCCGCAACTCTTTGTGGAAGAATTATTCAAAATCTGCCAAGGGCTTCCGAGCCCCTGACAGATTTGTAACCTCCTCATCAACTCCTTCACCCTCTCCCTCTACCTACTTCCCTTTCCCTCTCTCTCCCTATGGGCAATATATAGCACCTGTCCTGTGCAGGTGCCTCCGATCGCTGAATTCATCCCTTCCGCTTTGTCTTTGTCTTTATCGTATGCCACTTTTTCTCGGAAAGCTTGGGTAAACATTTAAGTCGCCGTAAGTCAAGACTTCAAGTGGGCTGGAGATAGATGCGAGCCATATTTCGGGATACCAGGTCTTTGCTTTTTCCTTGTTTTATTCTGCACTTCCCCTACTATTTGAAGACGCCTGTTTGTTTGCATTTTCGTGTTTTACGAGTAAAATTCACCATGATTTATTGCTAGCGCATTTTATTTCTTGTGTTATGTTTGCATTGTTTCAGAAAGGCTGTTTCCGCTCATTTCTCAACTTCCCGATAGCGTCTAAGCAACAAATTACGTCTGATTTCTTTTTTTTTTTACTTAAGGCGTTTTTTTGGTTGACGACGCAAAACAGAGAACTTCCGGCGAATTATAATCCGCGCTGAAACAGTTTCGAACCTCAAGCTCGACACAACTGTAAAGAAAAATAAAGATACTAAAAAACTAGACCTCACGGTCTTTGACAAGTTGCTGTTGACAGTCTGTTATTACACGCCGCTGAAACTTGAGAGAAAACAAAAACGAGAAATACAATACAGTTGAGTGACTTGTGCGTTACAATCGCCCTGCATCAGCGATTTCTATCTGTGACAGAACCAATAATCTTCCGAGAACTAAATACCATAAACAAAACATCTTTAAGTAATGTAAAAAAATAACACCAGATAACTCGGGTTAATAAAATTGTGGAAGTTACTCCGCACGAGATGGCTTATGTAAGCACTGGGTTTACAGCTTAAGGTATGTACTAAACAGAGACGCTTATAAACTTACCTATTAAGCTGAGGATTTTATCGAAAATATTTATTTATATAGTGTAAAAGGGCTTTGATTTGTGCGCTTTTTTATATTTAATATTTTGCTAAAATCTTAACTCCGAACACATTTTCATTAATTTAGAAATGTAAGAGTCTAACTGTTTGATCATTATTTCTACCAGTAATGTATTTATACGGAAAGGTTTTTTTTTTCTTTTTAAGCTGAACGGATTTGTTTAAAAACAGCTTTGAAGGTTTAACTTATGCGGTTTGTGCAGGTGAGTTGTATACGGCCAGGGGGACATTGTATAGGGGACTAATCGTAACGATCAGTCAGCTGATTAATTTAAATGTGTTAATTCACTTTTGGTAGTGAAAATATAGATATGGTTCTAACAAGAAGCTTACTGAGCGTCATCGAGAACCACTAAATCATTATTATTTTAGAAACGCTTTCAGCGTGTGGGAAGCGTATTAACTTACTCAAGGTACCACTCGTGCGACAGGTACAAGGTTGGGGCTATGATAAGAGACGGGAAAATCGCGCCGTCTTGTTATTGAAACACAGGTAGCCTTGCTTCTGCTGCACGTGTGGTAACTTCAGCGCACTACTGCTTTTCTCACGCACACAGTCTTTCTAAAAATTACTGATTTAGTGGTTTTCGGCGACGATCAGCCAGTTTCTATTTGGAACCTTTTGTCTGTTTTCACTCATGGCAACAGGTACAAGGTTGGGGTTAATTGACAAGAGAGTTATGAGTTAGTTTTAAAATTTTACTTAATTAGCCGACTGATTGTTACGATTTGCCCCTATACTGTGTCCACCTGAACGTATAACTCATCTGCACAAACCGAATAAATGTAGCTTTCCCGTTTTTTTATCGTGTCTGTTTAGCTTAAAAAACATCCTGTATACCGGAATGCACCAGTTAGACATATTTGATGAAAACCAGCTTCAATCAGTTAGCGTTACGACCATTAATCTGACAACAAAGTTGTTGTTACTAAACATATCTGACCAAGTAGTCTTCTAATTTAACCTCAGGAACCCCGACGGTCGCAAAACTTAATAAATATCTTAGGAGTGTATGCATCCCGAAGTGTTCTCGGAGTAATGCATATTGTGACATAATACGAACTCGATAGGATGTTCAACATAGGAAATGATTAATAATATGTATTATTATTATACAATAAAACATAAACAAGTGATTGAGCTGACTTACACGTTAGCAGTTCATTCGTTTGATAAGCTCTCTTCTCTCGAGGAAGTAATTCTCTTACAAATGCGTCGCTCAAGTGAATTCATACATGCTGATAAACTCCAAATTCACAAAAAAACGAAAAAAAAACAACCTCCTTCCTTACCCTTTTTGTGCATTGTCTCTGCGAAAAAAAGGTACATACAAAGCGAATAAGGTTTAGTAACACTTACTTCTATTTCCTATCCGATATATTGCGTCCCGGCGCTATTTGCTCGGCCAGTGCGCTCACTATAAGCCAGGTCTTTCTTTATGACGGAGGTTCCGACGACTCAGCTGGAATCGATCGAGTCCCCAAAAACCCATTGCGCCTGGTTGTGCGATAGACGATGCTGGCTCCACGTTTTTCTGTTTCTTTTCTTTTGTTTCCTTCGATGGGTAGTCGTTTCCTGCTCGACCAGCATTTTTCATTATTATTTTCTTCTTCATTTCACGAACTGATGAGGGTGGCAGCACCCTGAAACACTCCAGAGCCAAAGTCGGAAAGAACTGCTTAGTCTAACCCCCTGCTATGAAATACACCTAAATCTGTGAGCCGCCGAGGCCAATCATGAGCGAGCAAGATTTTAACCACGTGGTTGCCTGTGAATTTTAGTGCGCAAAGACTCGTGCACTAAACTCCGCTTCAATCCCAGCCTACCGCAGTCGAGACTATGCTCCAATGGAGCCATCCAAGCACGGCGAAAAGTGCATCACCGTGGCGCTAGTCGTATTTATAGGTTCCGGTATTAAACAGCACATATCAAATCCGGTCTGTTCCTGCGCTCTTATGTGGGTGATTGGTGTAACCGGTGATGGCAAGTACAAAACCTAAGAGTGCCATGACGAAGCATCTTTTCCGTTGTTTGATTGGCTTCACCGGAACCAAACGCCGGCTGCGGTCGAAGTTAGAGTGCAACGGAGTAGAATACGTCGGAGTCATATGCCGCGCGATTTCTTACTGACTCGTGATTGAACCAGGCGGCTTGTAGCTTTGGCTGCAGTCCATTACAAGGTGGGACGAGGCTATGCGACTTTTCTCAATCACTCTCGTTAGTATTCATCCTTTAGACATATCCTATATTGACGAAGAAAAAAACATTTCAATTTGCTAAAAGTATACGATTAAAGATGAGACAAAACGAGAATGGGTGACGGTTACGCTAATATCCTGAATGTCTTGTTCCATTAGCGTTGCGACGGCAAAACAATGTTTTCGCCCATACTGCAAGTGACTACATTCAAGATGACATTGCCCTTGTGAAAAGAAGAAAAAAAACTATATAGGCTTCAACACAGAGACAGAGAGACAGGGATCCAAAAATGCTGGGGGCTATGTATCGGTCAAATCACGAAGCATTCTCAATAGTTATTTTTATAAAACTTTACGTCATTGTTAACTTAGAAAACGCAGGTCGTCTAAAATATTCTAAAGCATCCTCTTATCGCTCCGTGAATCAACGAGATTGAGGTATTGCCAGTTTGAAACACAGTAGAAAAAAAAAACGGACCGGAAATCTGCTTTGTAAACCGTCAAAAGAGGCCCAGTTCTATTTCTCGTAGCTTCAGTCGGTCGAGCTTGCTCGGCTTGTCTGCTTCACGCAAAACGCGGCTTTGCGAGCGATCTGATCAAGAAACATGCGTGTGAGCATGTGACCATACCCCGTTTGACTTTTAATCTCCGACCCGAATTTTTTTGTGTTTGTTATGCCTATTTATTGAGTCAGTCGGAAGCGTGTGACCCTCCTCGATAACTATAGTGCGAGTATAAAGAAGAGATAATGGAAAACGACGACGAGAAAATTAACCTGAGAGGTTAGTCACAGCTTGCCCATTAGTACAGGGGTAGGACAACAGGCAGTGAAAGTAGCGTTGAAAACGACACTGGTGTGAATCCCTTGCCATGTAACGTCCTTCGTGCTGTAGTTGTCAAATCCCGGACAAAAGCTCACCGGACAAAAGCTCACGGGACAGAAGCTCACCGGACAAAAGCTCACCCATTTTTCACAGACCCGGACAAAAGCTCACCACGAGAAAATTTCGTGTTGGTCTTAACACGAGTGCGGACAACTTAGGTGCATGCGTGCGACACAAAAAGGCAACGATAAATTAAATTTGACTGTCGCATGGTTTGTTGATTTTATTAAAAACAAGTTTATTTATCGATTGGTTAGAAGCGAATGCAGCCCCTACTAGCTCCAGCAGTCTTGGTAGATCTCGATGTACATGCAAGCCCTCGCAAATATTTCTAAAACGATTCTGCCGGCGCAGAGTGGTTTTCGCACCCGCTTTACTGTGGGCTCACCTCTTCGGGCTTGTGTCAATGCCGTGGCAACGAGCGCCTGATTTTGCTGTAGGCATTCAATCAACCTCAAGGCGCTTGGTTGGGCGTGGCCGACGAGCCTCTGGAACCCGGTATTCCATCCTTCGCAGATGTTGTTCTTCCGGTCTTTATCTTGAAGAGTGGCGTCGTACATATTCCACCGTACCTGAGGAAACTCCGGTCGTCGTCGGCGCAGAGTCAGGCGAAGGGAATAATTCGCTCTGGGTGCCGCCGCAGATGGAACAGAAGCATAACGGAAGCGGCCGTTGACATACGTGCAATCGAAATAGTGCAGCTGGTAGCCGATGTCACCGGTAGACTTTTCCCTGGTGGTTAGTTCTTGTGGAACAAGCCGTGGTGGAAGGAACGCGAGCCTATCAAAAATCCCGCACAGTTTTCTAAATTGGTCATCTGTCTTGTACTTTTCCAAAAGGCCCAACTCCCGTTCTTTCGAAGTATTTTTAAAAATTCGCAACTCAATGGTGGATGGGGTACAAGTTCTCCTAAAAATGGTTCAATGTTCACCGCGTCCGCACTTTATATCAGCCCGTGTTTCGCCCGGGTAGCAAAAAAAAAATCGAGGTGAGCTTTTGTCCGGGTTTGTGAAAAAACGGGTGAGCTTTTGTCCGGGTCTGTCAAAAAACGGGTGAGCTTTTGTCCGGTGAGCTTCTGTCCGGTGAGCTTTTGTCCGGTGAGCTTTTGTCCGGTTACCGTAGTTGTCGACCTTTATAGCCAATTTAGCGAAGGCAATGCACATGACTTTGGGGTCACCAAAGAAATTAAAAAATAAAATAGTTCTGAGATCGTGTGTCCTGCTCGCCTGGTCACAAAAAATCTGATTCGAGTAGTCGCCTTCAAAACTATTTTTCACAAATACGTCATCGGCATTCTTGTGCGTTTTGATGCGCGCAACTATATAACTTCTGTTTAGCCGTATCAGAAGGTTAAATTGTTTCTAGAAAATCATTTACCTAAATGCTCGCGTGCAGATTGTTGTTTATCTTGCAATAAAATCCAACTAAATTGAATGAAATGAAAAGAAATTGAAGGTGTAGGACAAAATGATAGTCTACCTGAATAGAGGTGAATTTTTAAACCGGGCTGAATAGATCTTTATGAACATGGCTACGTATGCGAGGTTGACCAAACATCGCGAAGTAGGTAATCTCTTTTATAAAAGGAAATGGTACCGCCAGGAATCTTCTTGACCCCTTAATTAACCACGCTCCGCACCTCCATAAATAAGAGAACAAGCTTGCGTATAAAAAATTGATAGCTCTGTTTTAAATTAAGACATAAGACTGCTAGTCTTCAATCAGAAAGGAGCAGTATAACTAAACGGTTTAAACTGCACCTACCACTTTGCGTCCTTGAAAGAAGTCAAACGAGTTGCGCTCAGTGTTAGGAGAAAACCACGTCCCTATGCGACAAGCGCATCGTCCAGATTAATGTAAATGATTCAAGTTGTAGAACAAAGGGGATTAGTAATGCATCTGTCAAGTTTCGAACATACAGAAAGACCTCAAAATAACAATTCAACAAACGCACAATTGAGACCCTTTGAAAACTTAGTAAGGAACGTGTACTTTGTACGTTTAGATACATGGGTTTATAAAAAAAACTACCTTGAAAATACTACATTCTATGTTGAAATGTGCCCTGGGCGCGTTGCAGCGTAGCCTTTAGTGTATTTCTTACATGTCACTAGACTTCATTTCAAATTAGCATGGACTGTTGTTAGCTGAGAATGCTAAAAGCGCAAGCTAGATGCTTTGGATGAAGCCTTGGCGGTTCCACGAGCGCTCGTGCAGCGAGTGCTCCAGTCAAGGCAGTCAAGCATATCCGCTCGCAGTTGCACAGCCGTTGCAGATAGTTCATGCTAAAGTGAGACGAAGCATAGACGCTGGTTGACGCGCGAAACCGCACATTCCACTGCGTTACAGGCAGGCTTCACCAGCATAGAAGACGTCCTGTGCAAGCCATGTATAGGTATGTGGCTTGCACATATCTAATCTTGGATCGCTTTATGTTGTCAACTTTGCCGACGCAATCGAAAAAAGCAAAAACCTATCATAGCGCTTGTTTTCTTTCTTGTTTTCTTCTTAACTCTAGGCATGCCGACTCATTTTTAACAATATAGCTGAATTCCGAGGTAGCTCTTTAATGATAGGACAGTAGAAAGGCAGCAGAAACAACATGAACCCTACCCAGGGTCTTTGGTTTTTAGGTGAAATCCGAGACTTTTAATTTTTGCACCCGTAACCAGATTAATGAAAATTGTGATAGAATCTTCGCTCAAAACTTGTGACACATGGCTTTGCAATGTGTGTCTCTCTGATACGATGTCGTGAAAAGGGAACTCCGTTTTCGTGTATTTTTGTCGAGAAAAAGAAACACAATTCACCTTGTTGCGATCCTCTGATTTCCCGGTGATGAGGCCTCTGCATTGTTCCTCTTCGAGTAATTTTAGGATGGCTTCTTTTGTTGATTGAGTGTGTTTTGGATCTAGTTGCTTGAAGCTCTTCGCAGTGGCTTGTTGGGCGTTTTCTCTAAGCGGCCCCAAATCCAGAACTACATACGACCCCGAATCCAGAACTCAATACGACGTTGAATCCAGAATTCCATACGACCCCGAATCCAGAACTCCATACGACCCCGAACTCAGAACCAGAGGTCGTATGATCGTTCCCAACAAGCCATATCCCATGTGCCGTAAGGTGAATTGTAGGAGTGACCAAAATCAGAAGTCCACCGCGCGTCATAGCGCACAGAACACCTTACGCCCTATGCGGGAAAGCAGTTGTCTACAGTATTCCGTTGTTATGTGACAAATGCTGCATTGGACACACTGGTCGATGCATTAATTACCGCACCAGCTAGCATGCAGCTTTCGTTGGCGCACTAACGTCAGCTGGCCACCTTCCGGAGCATTGTCGAGTATGCTAATGTGCTGCTGATTTCGCAAACGTTACCATCATTGGAAGACACAAAAACCAGCTTGCAAGCGAAAGTTCGGAGTCTCTGGCCATTGAGGCAAACGGAGACGACTGTGGGAGTGCCGCCACCATTACGCTATTTCCGAAAGGAATAACTATCTTCTGGGAGCGCCCCATGTGAGAAAACAAGTCAGAAAGCTATGAACGCTAGCCACCAAAGATCATACCGAAGATGTTACCCCTGGGAATTCAATAGTATAATTCATGAGGGTAGATGAAAAAAGAAGAATTTCAGTAAATGGTTTATAGTCCAGCAGTGTGTGTCTCTTCTTCTCCCCTCCTTCGTGTTTTCCCTGTAGGTTTAGCGTGAAACCTTCAGAAGCATATCATACCAACCAGCTCAGCTCCAGGCAGTCACAAATTATCGTTCTAGTTCTCTGAGCACATCTTTTCTTTATTTTCACATCCTTGACCCGCAGGGTCTTTGTCATCTAATGGCAACCGACATCTGCCGGGCAAGGCTGCCCGCCCGTAGCATCAGAAAGAAGATTCTTTTTGACGAGGTACGGCATTTCTTCGGCTTCATTGAACCATCACAGGCCCATGTCGAACGAGTTTCGAAGATTCTGAAGTTTGAGGCATGGCGCCAAGTTCGCATTCTCACTGATTTTCTGCGCGGAAAATTTCTCAGCCCCAACGCTTTTTCAAACCACATGACCATGACAAGATATACCACGGAGTACCTTTGCAAACTGTGTTTTTTCCCAACATGGAAACAACATCTAGCACGAAGAGTCACGATAGGACCCAAAAAGCTTGCCGCTCCAGTTCATCGGAGACGTATCTCTTTCGACACCAGCCCGACGCGTGCTCCAACAAGAACCTAAGTTCTGCCTCCCACCAAGGCAAGACGCTATTGATAAGGCATAATGGTAAGAGAAATCGCATCCGAAGCACCTCAGGAAATATCATCGCAAGTCATCAATGAGGAACTTGAATGCGTGGCCGGCTTACGCAACCCGGACACTCCAAAGATGACCTTTGCCTCAACGGTGCAGGAACTACGTCGCAAAGACCTAAGGTTATGCCTCTCAGACAAAGAGGGAGGGTTCGTAGTTCTGTATTAGGGGTCGTATAGAGAAAAAGCCAATAAGCCAGAGTGAAGAACTTGAAACAAGTAGATCCAAAACAAACTCAATCAGCAAAAGAAGCCATCCCAATATTACTCGAAAAGGAACAATTCAGAGGCCTCATCAACAAAATCAGAGGATCGCAACAAGGTGAATTGTGTGTCTTTTTCTCGGCAAAACCACAGAAAAACGGAGTTCCTTTTCGCGACATCGTATCAGAGAGACACACATTGCAAAGTCACGTGTCACAGGTTTCGACGAAGATTCTATCACAAGTTAAAGCAAACGACCCCTTCGGATACCAAACTCGGACCGAGTGATTTGCTTTCTTCAGAGAAAAAGGTGTGAAATTGTTTCGGGTTTCTCTTAGATATCCAGGACATGTACTATTCGATTCCACATGCCGCTCTCCTGATGTTCCTCCGAACAACCATCGAGGAACAATGCCTTCAATGCTTCCAAAATGCAGCTGATATGAGCCTCGATAGCTTCGTGGAGCTTCTAGGTGTCTACCTCTTAGCGACTGTGCTATCACACCTGGAGCAGCACCATATCAAGAAAAGTGGTCTGCATAGGATCCCAAGTAGCCCCATACTTGTGCGATTTGTACCTTGCAGCATGCGGTAAGAATATACAAGAAAATGTAAATGATCAACGCATCGAGGCCGTTTTCCGGTATGTAGATGACTTTCTCATACTGTGTAATTCCGATGCAGACGAGCCGAGTAACGGGTGTTTAGATGGTGTCATACGCACCTTTAATCACAGCTGCCCAGTGACTTTCTTTCACCCAGGAACTTCCGGTAAACCAGTCCATACGGTGTCTAGATCTCTCCTTGGAGTTCAAAACTACCCGCCTGTGCTAGATGTATGAAGCCCACTCATGTGAAGGATTCTTTCCAAGCAACTCGGAACACTCAAAAACTGTAAAACGAGGGTTGGCCACGAAAGGTCTCGTCTCGGCATTACAAAAATCTTGCCCCCATAGAGTCGGGTGCAGCTTTCAAAAACAGCTCTGTAGGCTTCAGGACTCTGGGTACCCAAGCACACTCCTAATACCAGTATGCGTGAGCCTTTGCAAGCAAGTCCGGCAAAAACAGGAAACAAATGCGCAACCAACGAAAAAGAAGCCCCCCAAACCTCTTGTGGTAATGCCTTACATCCACGGGATAACGCATCGCCTAAAAAAGATCGCCGGCCGACAAGGCGTACAGGTCGTATGCTCCGCCCCCGAAAAGGCGTATGCCATATGCCGTAAGGTGAATCACAGGAGTGACCAAAATCAGAAGTCCACCTGCGGCATCGCGCACAGCACACCTTACGCCCCATGCGAGAAAGGAGTTGTGTACAGTATTCCGTTGTCGTGTTGCAAATGCTACGTTGGAGAAACTGGGCGATGTATTAATGATTGCACAAGAGAGGCATGCAGCTTCCGTTGGCGCCCTAACGTCAGCTGGCCACCTTCCGGCGCATTTTCGAGTATGTCAATGTGCTCCTTGATTTCGCAAACGTTACCATCGCTGGAAGACACAAAAACCAGCTTGCAAGGAAATCCTGGAGTCTTTGGCCATTGAGGCGAACGGGGACGACTGTGTGAGTGCCGCCTCCATAACGCCATTTCCGAAAGAAAAACTATCTTCAGGGAGCGCCCAATGTGAGAAACCAAGTAAAAAACTTGTGAAGGCTAGCCACCAAATATCATACCGAAGAAGTTACCCCTGGAAACTCAATAGTATAATTTGTGGGGTTAGATGAAAGGCAGACTTTCAGTAAATGTTTGATAGTCCAGCAGTGTGTGTCTCTGTTTCTCCCCTCCTTTGTTTTTTCCATCTACTTTCAGCTGGAAACCTTCCGTAGAAACCTGTGTTTTGACTTCTATCTAAAGGGGGCTAGAAATATTTGACACTCACCTTAGATGCGCGACCGTGCCCAGCTTGCAAAAATGAGGTGCAGCTCTTTTCGTCTCGTCCAACAGGTCATAATCCGTAAAGTGCTGTCCACCTGTCGTTCGTAGCGGTTAGTGACATATTAACAATAAAAGGACGAGTAGTAACTGGCGAAGACATTGTTAATTGATTTGCAGCTGATTTATAACACTAATTGAGGAGCGTAATTACAATCCTGGTACAACTTTCAAAAGTAGAGCTTCCGAAACGTCGTCTGTGGCGGTTGTTTGGCCCAGCGTCGTCACCTGCAGTGACAACGATGTTGCACAGCGGCGTGAGCGGCACGACATCGTGAACGAAATGCTTTCACCTAAGTACGAAGTTGGGTGAACCATCTTCACGTTGTGAACTTAGAAGGCTCTATATTCAGCATTACATTTGTGCATATTGATCAAGGCGAATATTTCTTTATCATACTATGAGCTATCGGATATCTATCTGCATTACGATGACGGCACAAACAATGTTACGCGAGTGTAATATGTACAAATAGGGTCGTAATCATATGCAACGTAACAAGTCAACCCGTGCTTGTAGAACCACACTGTAGTGAATTAATTGGTTCTCACGGATTGTATTTACTATCTACATTTCATATATCTGAAAAATTATTAAAAGCACATTTCAACCTTAGTTTCTATATCTATATCCTAACTTATAAGGTTATAGCTATATTACATCATGAAACATTTTGGTTATTTTCTGATATCGAGAAATACCGTAGCGGTTGTAGCCAGTACGTTATTATCCATAAATGCTGATTTTGTCAGGAACGTTCAATTATCATGAGAAAATAGCCTCTGGCAACATCCGGTTCCCCTGCAGCTATCAGAAATGATATATGTGTATATGATAGTGCCTAAAAAAAGACTTCAAGCCAATTTAAGTGAAATACAAGCTTTTACGTCGGTTTGTTAATGAAATCACCTATTTTGGAGTATATTCGAGTTAGCGTCAGATTGATTTTTTTCACAATTTTGTCTTTTACAATATTTTTTAAACAAACAAATAATAAATTATTATATTGGAGAACATTCTGAATGCATCAATAGTATAGTGTCAAATATAGAAAACACACTGCATAAAACTTTTTTAAGCAAACGTAAGCCCGCAATACATAAAAAAAATGACTTTATTCCGTAACCAAAGACCGGTGCCTGCACGCCATGGCACAATCATTGAGGCTGCGTCTGATTGGGCAAACATCATTATACATTACATTTTCTGTCGCCCTTTTTCCCATCACCTTAAAGCAACTGCATCTCCGAAAACACTTTTCGTCTTCATCGTTCGACGTACAACGCAGAAAAGAAAAAAATAAATCCAGTTCCGTGAGAAAACTGTTTGGGAAAGCGACTGCGGAATGAAGCGGGAAACCGAGCTTCACATCTCGAAAGAAAATGTTTTAGCTACCTTCCTAATTTCTAGAGTTTTATTTAGGACAGCAGCGTTCTTCTTTATCGTTTGTCGAAAATGTTTGTCCATAGTCTCAAAGTTTTTTCGCTATGATCGTTAACCAGCTCGCTTGTGCAGTAACCCTCATTTCAGTATAGTGTATCATTATTTTTGTTTACAATTAGCCATGAAAGGGAGGTGCATTTACTGTTATATAATCGAAAACTCTTCATTTGGAATATTCTCTTTTGTCACGCATCATCCGCATAATGTAAACTGGAGTGCGCATACAACTTTGCTTTCTTTGTGTGGATGTAGTACGCTAGAAATTTGTGACGTGGTTTTCAAATCTATATTTATTAGGTTTAGTTACCAGATATTTAGATTAATATTTGTTTGTACAGTTTAGAATAATTTCTCTTTGTGGTAATTTCAAGACTCAGTTCTAGCGAAAGCAGGCGCAATGACTTCATCGTCGAATTCAGTGCCATATAAGACTTAAGTCGTCTATAGTCCTTTGCATCGATTACCAGCCGAGCGAAAAATGCTGAGTCACTGAACTGTGGACGCATGCGCAGCGTCCGATATACCTCGCAGCAGATTAACAGAGCATGTTCGAAGGCGTTCCCCAGCCCAGCAGTCAAAGATTGCAGCGCGCAGAAGGCGATCTTTGCAAAGTTCTATTGGAAAGTAAGGTATATTGGACTGGAATGCACGAGTTTCCCGGTTAATCCGCTTCATGCAACTTGCTTTCAGAAATAACAAACATGTTTTATAGAAGTCATGGCA
>JAZHYW010009868.1:0-34738 GCA_037355805.1 Ixodes ricinus | reverse complement strand
TCCAAGAGGACTTCGATGACATTGGACACACGAGGGTACCAGATTGGTTCTATCGAGATGCGTTTAGGAGAAAGGAGGAGGCACATAGGTTACACGAATTCTCACTCAGCAGCAGCAACTGGCAAAGATAAAGGTATGAGCTTGGGCTTCTATCTGTCAGACAATGCCTAAAGATACGAGTATTTTTATAACGCTATGAACATCGCCAGGAAAGCAAACATTACGATAAGAGGAGGTGTTTTTCTTTCTATGCCTGTTGAGCCTAGTGAATTGTGCGACATATCAAGGACAGTGTGCTGGCTTTCGTTCATTGAAAACTGCCAGTACATTGAGGTAGTAGTGTTTCAAATTTTACAACATCAGGTGAGGGTTCAAGGTAGTCGTATCTTTATATGAAAGTTTAAAATGGCAAAACGGTGAGCTTACATAAAGCAGAAACACAAGCTTTTTTATCTAGCAAATCTCTGGGGTGTCGTTGAGACAGTCGGCTGCTTTGCAAAGTGAAAGGCCACTGTTCGTTGTTTGGTTGTTTTTCTTGTATCAAAATAGCAAAATATGCCCCCACCCCTCCCTCCTCCCACGTTGGCCCTCGTCCTTTTGGCGGGGAACTATCTGGCCCCCACACTTCAATGAGTTTGAGACCCCTGATATACAGCCTCAATGGTGTCAAGACGTCCACCATTTTTGTCTCCAATTGCGTTGCGCCATTTGAATGCGCTGCGAATCGCTAACGTGGATCACTACTCGTGGAATCAACTAATGCCTTTGATCACATGCATTATAATTAGGGTTGCGGAGTTTTCGGTTTAAACCGATAAAACACGATAAAAGTACGCCGAATCCATTTTCGAAAATTCGGTTTTAACCGAGAAAGGTCAGTTTGTAGGATCGGCGTTTTCGGTTTAAACCGATATAAACCAACAAAAGTACGCCGAATCCATTTTTTTAAATTCGGTGTTAACCGAAAAAGGACACTTTTGACCTTTCAGTCGTACCGCAGAGCCGTGGCGAAAAAGTGGAACGACAGTGTCTATCGAAACGCGTCCGAATGTACGAGATACACGGATGCCATCACGACGTTTTGATTTAATGGGCGCATCATCGATCGGAACGTGAAGTCCGAAATGCCCCATGACTTCGCCATGTACGAGCCTGTTTTCAAACTCGTTGTAAGGGAAACGGACTTAATGCAAGCTCTACAGCCAGAGTTTAGTGAGTACACGAAATATGTTGTGCTTCAAAACGTCGCACCGTGTCTTTTTTGGCGGTCAGATTTGGTTGATTGGCCGATTGTGGCTCAGGCAGCGCTTCCCCTCCTCAGCCTGCCGGTGTCAAGTGTTATTCTCGAAGCTCAGGGTCATATTAACAGGAAAGAAAGAGTGCGAATCAACGAGAACCTGGGAAAGTACATGTGTATGTGTGTCTACCATAATAATATCACGTAATCCTGTTGTACAGAAGGTGAAGTTCCATGTTTTTTGGGCATAGGCTTCATATGTGACTTGTCTGTACTTCTTTTTTTTCTTGTTTCTTTTACAGTTGCACAAATTTGCCAAAAGTGTCCATTTCTTTTTCAGTATCTGTGCCGTTATTTTTTGAGTGATCACAAATATCAGAGGATAATCTGATCCGGTGTCCGTTGGTATTAATTTTAAATACACAGAAAAAGACTGAAAATTTAATTTTAAATTAAACATCGAAAAAAGTACGCTGAATTTAGAAATAATAAAAACCGAAAACGCGGAGCCCTAATTATAATATATTTTTCGAGAAATTTGAGAAATACATAGTCTGGGGGAAAGGAGTTTCGTTGATTAAATCCTACCTCTTTGATAGAAAAGTGTGTCATTCATAATTTTTTTTATGAGATACAAAAAATGCATTTTATCAGGAGTCCTCCAGGGAAGCATTCTCGGGCCTCGTTTGTTTAACGTTTGCATGAAATGCCTCTTCACTATTTCTGACACAGCTGAATTATGGCACAGGAGTGTTCATTCATTCGTTCAATCCCTCATTCATTCATTCATTCATTTGTTTATTTTTTGTGCTCATGAACAGATTTCGCCTTTCTAATGATGCACAATTAGCATACCGCAAAAGGAAGAATAATTCTACAGATTGACAATAGAAAACTTGAACGCTACCAAAGATGGGTTAAAATTTATAGATCTTTTTTTTTGCGGTCAACAACCCTAATTAGCTTGTAAACTCGGCAGACTCGACTTTAGCGTCTTAAACAAATAACCGATAAAATTCAATTGTATACATAAACGTAAATGAAACAAAGGCTACCATATTGCAACCTGAAAATAAACCATTACCTGTTGTTACTATCCTCTACCTTGCAATAAAGCAAGTTGAAATAATTAGTGTTTAATAACTCTTCGTGTATTTTCTCTTCGAGTATTTAACGTGGAAACATTTTTCAAACCACATTCAAACCAAACGTGATGGAACAAAGGGTTTGTTGAACTAGTGTAGACATATTTTGACGGCTAACGTTAAACAAACATTCTACAAAGCCTTTGTATTACCCAACTTAACAACTTAGTGTAACCTTCATGCCCTATGCTCGCTCAAAATTGGGCCATACATACAATTCGAAAATGTCCCGTGGCACTCCCACACCCCCACCTATTTTACTAATTTTGATATAGAACAAATAAACATTCCTTACGAAGACAGATTTATATCGCGATGTACATCCGAAATTCAAACTAATTACATAATTGTACTGGATTTACTAAAACTAAGAAACTCTCTACAGTACAACACAAGAAACACGGAAAGTTGTAACATCCAATTTCGTAGATTACTTAATGATAATCAATCAATTACGTATAAACTCTCGGTCTTGCTAAATGAACTAAGAGGAGATAACACCAGAATTAATTTCTAATAAATCACTCGAACTTGCAGTGATTTTAATATAGAAATAACCATGGTCTTAACATGCGGTTGATCGCTGCCTAAATCAATTTTTTTCCTTTATCACGTGTTACCATTATTTATACATAGTGTAGACTCTTCCGTATTTTAATTTATTTGTTGTCTTTTTGAGGTATGTTATTAATCTTCCGTTCACAGGTACCCGTTTAGATCATTTGCATTTTTGCGTTCTTATTGGGACTTCCAGACTTGCAGTATTAGTGCAAATTGTGCTTACTGGAACTTGTTTTGTGGTCTGACATGTTTATTATTATAATCCATTGCCTACGGTATGTGTTGTACATTTGTGGTATATAATCGCGTTGCCCCATTCTACCAGCTGTACCGGGGCAGAGGCCTTGCCAAGTCACAACTGTGACGTTTTGTCTCTGCCTCCTTCTTCGTTGAATAGAAAATACATTTTTAAATCTACTTAATAAAAAATACATCAGCATTTTTATCAATTTTTATTCGCTGTGTCTAAAGATACGTCGGACGTATCCCGATCCCAGAGTCCAAAAATACGTCGGACGTATCCGGATCCCAGAGTCTAAAGATACATCGGACGTAGTCAGTGAATGGCCACCGGTCCGTCTGACGCACCCGCTCCAAGCTCGTGAGTCGCGCTTTCCCGTACTTACACTTACGACTGTAACAAAAAAAAAGGTTCGATCAACACAAGATTGTCACAGATCAGTCCATACCTATCCAGTTCGAGTAGCCGCAAGACATCATCATCATCAGCCACAACAAAAAGTGTTAAGATCACAAAGAGGGTGCTTCGCACGACTGATCTCTGTGACATTTGCTGGATCGCGCTTCACGTTCCCGCGTGTGAAGCCACCGGACGGTCATCTTGCTCGTAGACGAACTGCGGTTTTGCTAGCGTTGCAGAGGCTGGCGGCAGCTTGCAGAAGACACGTTTTCTACTCGTTCGTCGTAATTCGCCGAAGAAGTTTTTTAAGACCCTGTGTAAGCGTTCAGACTTGACGTTGAGAACACGTGAAATATTTTAGGAAAGAGCAGTGCCGCAGGAAAAAGGCAGAACTCGCAGAAAGCAAGTTTCGCCGGTCTCGCGGCATGATCAAAGCTTCCTTGACAAGCCGAAATGCTGCGTCTCTGTGCGCTCACACGCTTGGATACCGATCAAGAATCGGCGCCGCGGCAAAGTTTTGAAGATATGTCGCGCGTAGGTGTCTTTGCATCATATATTGGCTGCGGAGTTCTGGATCGTCCAGCTGTTCCGGCGATTTGTTATCAATAAAGAAGGAAAACAATCTGTACGGTTGCTCTTATGCACTATTAACCATGGCTATCTTAAAAATTTACTCCAATGGATCACATGGCAGCACAAATAGAGCGAAGCTATGGAGGTTTTCGAAGGCAAAAGTACAAGACGGCGAGATCGAAAATATTTGAGGCGTGGCTCATATGGTCGTGTGCAATCGGTTGACCAATCACAATTAGGCGAGCCGCGCTTAAACTTGATATCACGTGCAATTGTTGATAATGAGCCAGACCACTGATCAGTGATGAGGAGCTGTGTGCGCGGTATTCTGTAAACCGTCTAATGACTTAAAAAAGACGTACCTCCGCCCACTTCCGTCGCCACTGGACGCTGGATCGAGGTCGTTTCTGGACTGCGAGAGACGCAAGTTACAAATACAGTCGTCAGAGTAAAGTAAAACACTGCTTCAGAGGCACATACGGCTTCACGCACATTGCACTCGCAAAACACATCCACACGGCGTCGAATCTTGATCGGTATCCAAGCATATGAAGGTACAGAGACGCAGCACTTCTGCCTGCCAAAGAAGCTTTGATGACGCCGCGAGACCGGCGAAACTTGCTTTCGACGAGTTGTGCCTCTTTTCTGCAGCAGTGCGCTTTCGTAAAAATTCTCACGTGTTCTAAACGGCAAGTCTCAACGCCTACATAAGGTCTCACGAAACGTTTTCGGCGAATGACGACGAACGAGTAGGAAACGTGTCTTCAACATGCTGCCGCCAGCCTCTGCAGCGCTAGCAAACCAGAAATTTGCCTATGAGCAAGATGGGCGACCGGTGGCTTCACTCGCACTGCAGCGACCAAGCGGGGAAGCGCGATCCAACAATTGTCATAGAGATGAGTGAACACTCCCGTGGGCAATTATTATTCTATATGTAGCAGACCTACAAGAGGAGAGTCTAATCTGGTATACATGGCTTGCACGTGACGTCAAAACAGTCCTCCTTCCTGATGGTAGAATGCACTGGAAGCTGCAATCTTGTTTCCAGTTTGCAGAATTAGTACAAGACCGGTTTTGCTATTCTAGGGTCATTAATGGAGAAAAACCGAAAGCTGCTCGGCATTTCTCGGTCCTTGTCGGATTTTAGAGCGCAGCTCTTGGGTGCCCGTTTCCGGCTTGAGCGGCGTCGCCGTCGCCGTTGGCGTAACCGCGCGGTGCATTATGGGACGCGTGACGCCACTGGTTACGTCACTGATGACGTCATCGTCATCATCACTGATGACGTCATCAGTGACGTCACTGATGACTTCATCGGCATCCGCATCGTCGTCATAATCGTCACTGATGACGTTATCAGTGACGTTACTGATGACGTCATCGGCATCCGCATCGTCATCGTCGCAGATGACGGCACTGATAACGTCACTGGTGACGTCAGTGATGACGTCATCGGCATCGTGAGGTCACGTGACCCCGGTGATGTCACGCGACCCCCGTGGGGCCACGCGACCCTCGTGAGGCGACGGCGACGCCGCTTGGAGGGAGGAATAGCAGACAGGATGAGGAGGTGAGTAGGAGGGAGGAGGGGTATACGTTCCCCTCAGTACCCTTCCCTCTTCCTCCTGATTAGCTGCGCTCTATTTCGGCGTTACAGGGAGTTGTAAACGGCTTTAAGTTTTTAGAGGCTATCAAGTATTAATTACAGGCTTCTGGGGAAATTTACAAGCATGTCCTGAATTTTTACGTCAGCAGTGAGTGAGAGGGTAGTAAGGAACGGCGGGGGGCGGACTGAAGTGAGAGAGGGGTACCTCTCCCTCACTCACTTCAATCCGCCTCCCGTCGTTCGAAGCGCCATCTAGATTTTCGTTTACGAACTGCGTGTTTTATAGAGTACGGTGGAACGCCACCTAGAAGCTGCACTTCGATACTTTGGTATCCCATAGAATATACTGTAGTTACCAAAGCAGCCGTCCGGCGCGTCGAACGACGGGAGGCGAGTCGTGGGAATGAGGGAATACTCCGCGTGCATGCCACGTCTATAAGCAGTTCCGTTACTGACCTAATCTAATACTAACGTTGATGTAAAGCAACGTTACATCATTCAAGCGCAAAAATCGGTAGGCAGGAACTGTGACCCACCATCCTTTTTCACTCACTGCATGCTTTGCACGTCTATACGAAACGAAACTTCGACCGCCATTCACTGGCGGTCGAAGTGTCGTGTCGTACAGACGGCCGGAAACGGCATACGGCGGTTCATGTTTCGTCAGCTTCGTAACTCTCAGAACATTGCTCTCCGAACTCACGAGACGAAACTTCGACCCACTGCTCTCTATTGTTGTAGGCTGGATCGCGGACCGCGGCCTCGGCAGCTGGGGCCGACTGTCTGCCACCGGCGGCCATTGATTTACCAAATGCATTAGACTCTGGGAAAAACGAGGAAAGGTGCCGTTTCCCCCGTTACTAAGCTGTCGTCGTCACTGAAACTTTTTGGCCGCTTTTCGGGAAGCCCGTCAAATAGTATATGTACAAACATTAAAACTGAGATCCCTCATAGTTCTTATAAAAATATGTTTTGTGGTCGAAAGTGACTACGCTGGGCGAGAAATCTAGTGCAGCTCAATGAGACGAGAGTTACCTAGAGTTAGTACAGCGGAGTCGGTGGCAGTTTCGACAAGTTGGGTTTAGCAGACGACAAGCTCGAGGGCTTTGCTACGCGGAATTCGCTCACCTTGCGGAAAGTCGCTGTCAACAAGGAACTTTTTCGACATTCATCAACTTCTGGGCTCACCCGAGGACGGTCTTATTGTCGGCAAGTTCCTTTGTTTACTTGACTACGAGAGCAAGTTCGCCAGCTCAGCCGTAGGTGCTCCGGCACGTTTGATCTTTTAAATCGGCATTCGAATGCTTGACAAATACTGATTCGACCTCCAAACACCCGATATAATGATCGAGTCACATCATAATATACGCGCCTTCAAGCACAGCATACAAGCCTCAATATTCCTAAATGTGTGTGTTTCTCCTATAGTCATGCGTGTACTGCCTGGTGTCTAGTAATGGCCGCCGGTGGTGCCACCGGCAGGCTCGCGATCCGCGATCCAGCTTACAAGAGTAGAGATCAGTGCTTCGACCGCTAGAGAAGGACACAGCCGGAAACGTCACACGACGGTTCATGTTTTGTCAGTTTCGTAGTCTCTTCGAACACTGCTCTCGAAACTCGACAGTTGATCTGGTTGAGTCCGTTGAGCTCGGGGTCGGCGACGCATACGGCATACTGCTTGGTGTCCCGAACACCCCGATTGCGAATCGCGGCTAGGCCCACAGACTCCGGGTCCCGGGTACGTCCGACGTATTTTTAGGCTCTGGGATTCGGGTACGTCCGACCTATCTTTAGACTCTGGGATTCGGGTACGTCCGACGTGTCTTTAGACTCCGGGTCCCGGGTACGTCCGACGTATTTTTAGGCTCTGGGATTCGGGTACGTCCGACGTATCTTTAGACTCTGGGATTCCGGGTACGACCGACGTATCTTTAGACTCTGAGATTCGGGTACGTCCGACGTATCTTTAGACTCTGGGATCCGGATACGTCCGACGTAGCTTTAGACTCTGGGATTCGGGTACGTCCGACGTATCTTTAGACTCTGGGATTCGGGTACGTCCGACGTATCTTTAGACTCTGGGATTCGGGTACGTCCGACGTATCTTTAGACTCCGGGTTCGGGATACGTCCGACGTATCTTTAAACTCTGGGATTCGGGTACGTCCGACGTATCTTTAGACTCTGGGATCCGGATACGTCCGACGTATCTTTATACTCTGAGATTCGGGTACGTCCGACGTATCTTTAGACTCTGGGATTCGGGTACGTCCGACGTATCTTTAGACTCTGGGATTCGGGTACGTCCGACGTATCTTTAGACTCCGGGTCCCGGGTACGTCCGACGTATCTTTAAACTCTGGGATTCGGGTACGTCCGACGTATCTTTAGACTCTGGGATCCGGATACGTCCGACGTATCTTTAGACTCCGGGTTCGGGATACGTCCGACGTATCTTTAAACTCTGGGATTCGGGTACGTCCGACGTATCTTTAGACTCTGGGATCCGGATACGTCCGACGTATCTTTAGACTCTGGGATTCGGGTACGTCCGACGTATCTTTAGACTCTGGGATTCGGGTACGTCCGACGTATCTTTAGACTCTGGGATTCGGGTACGTCCGACGTATCTTTAGACTCCGGGTCCGGATACGTCCGACGTATCTTTAAACTCTGGGATTCGGGTACGTCCGACGTATCTTTAGACTCTGGGATCCGGATACGTCCGACGTATCTTTAGACTCCGGGTCCCGGGTGCGTCCGACGTATCTTCAGACTCTGGGTCCCCGGTACGTCCGACGTATCTTTAGACTCTGGGATTCGGGTACGTCCGACGTATCTTTAGACTCCGGGTCCCGGGTACGTCCGACGTATCTTTAAACTCTGGGATTCGGGTACATCCGACGTATCTTTAGACTCAGGGATCCGGATACGTCCGACGTATCTTTAGACTCCGGGTCCCGGGTGCGTCCGACGTATCTTTAGACTCTGGGATTCGGGTACAACCGACGTATCTTTAGACTCTGAGATTCGGGTACGTCCGACGTATCTTTAGACTCAGGGATCCGGATACGTCCGACGTATCTTTAGACTCCGGGTCCCGGGTGCGTCCGACGTATCTTCAGACTCCGGGTCCCCGGTACGTCCGACGTATCTTTAGACTCAGGGATCCGGATACGTCCGACGTATCTTTAGACTCCGGGTCCCGGGTGCGTCCGACGTATCTTTAGACTCTGGGATTCGGGTACAACCGACGTATCTTTAGACTCTGAGATTCGGGTACGTTCGACGTATCTTTAGACTCAGGGATCCGGATACGTCCGACGTATCTTTAGACTCCGGTCCCGGGTGCGTCCGACGTATCTTCAGACTCCGGGTCCCCGGTACGTCCGACGTATCTTTAGACTCTGGGATTCGGGTACAACCGACGTATCTTTTAGACTCTGAGATTCGGGTACGTCCGACGTATCTTTAGACTCGGGATCCGGATACGTCCGACGTATCTTTAGACTCCGGGTCCTGGGTGCGTCCGACGTATCTTCAGACTCCGGGTCCCCGGTACGTCCGACGTATCTTTAGACTCTGGGATTCGGATACAACCGACGTATCTTTAGACTCTGAGATTCGGGTACGTCCGACGTATCTTTAGACTCTGGGATCCGGATACGTCCGACGTATCTTTAGACTCCGGGTCCCGGGTGCGTCCGACGTATCTTCAGACTCCGGGATCCCCGGTACGTCCGATGTATCTTTAGACTCTGGGATTCGGGTACGACCGACGTATCTTTAGACTCTGAGATTCGGGTACGTCCGACGTATCTTTAGACTCTGGGATCCGGATACGTCCGACGTATCTTTAGACTCCGGGTCCCGGATGCGTCCGACGTATCTTCAGACTCCGGGTCCCGGTACGTCCGACGTATCTTTAGACTCTGGGATTCGGGTACAACCGACGTATCTTTAGACTCTGAGATTCGGGTACGTCCGACGTATCTTTAGACTCCGGGTTCGGGATACGTCCGACGTATCTTTAAACTCTGGGATTCGGGTACGTCCGACGTATCTTTAGACTCTGGGATCCGGATACGTCCGACGTATCTTTATACTCTGAGATTCGGGTACGTCCGACGTATCTTTAGACTCTGGGATCCGGATACGTCCGACGTATCTTTAGACTCCGGGTCCCGGGTGCGTCCGACGTATCTTCAGACTCCGGGTCCCCGGTACGTCCGACGTATCTTTAGACTCTGGGATTCGGGTACGACCGACGTATCTTTAGACTCTGAGATTCGGGTACGTCCGACGTATCTTTAGACTCAGGGATCCGGATACGTCCGACGTATCTTTAGACTCTGGGATTCGGGTACGTCCGAGGTATCTTTAGACTCTGGGATTCGGATACGTCCGATGTATCTTTAGACTCTGGGATCCGGATACGTCCGACGTATCTTTAGACTTCGGGTTCGGGATACGTCCGACGTATCTTTAGACTCTGGGATTTGGGTACGTCCGACGTATATTTAGACTCTGGGATCCGGATACGTCCGACGTATCTTTAGACTTCGGGTTCCGGATACGTCCGACGTACCCTTAGACACAGCGATTTTTATTTAGTCACCGTGAAATGGCAGAACCTGAACAGCAAACGTCGGCGCGTCTTTCTTAAGCTTTTACACTGTACCATTGACGTGTTCATCCTCAACTGTTTTTGTTTTCACATTCCATAGCTATTGGGACCTTTGCTTCTCGGCAAAATATCATGCAGATTTATTTCAACCGTACAACTGCGGACATCAGCATTTTCTTTTCGAAAGAATCATAGGAAGCAATAATTGAATAATAATTGTACTAATTTGAACGTCAGGAGCATATAAATGTTTTCACTTGTATATATATTTACCGGGTCTCAGGTAACCTTTGCGATATCTCTGAATTTATGCCCACCGTGCTGAAGTGCTGTAATATTTCCGATTACTTTAATAGCGTCAGACTCGCTACATATCGCGATAAAACTTTAATATTTCACAAAATAATTGAGTTCTAAAAGGAATGTCCCGTAATCTATACCATGTTCTGGTGAGCGCAGCACGACGTCTGATAAAAGTTGAGCATATAAACCGACTACCACGAGGAATCAACGTCATTATAACTAAAGCGTCAAACGTGACAGTTCTTTTTTTTTAGCAGATTGCGGGAACTTGTGTAGGACAAGAGGTTGTACAAAAAAAGAAGAATAAAAGAGTGCTTCAATGCGACTTGGAGGGGTGCAAATCTCGATTCCGTTGGTTGTCTTCAAAAAGGATTTACGGTAGAAAAAAAAAAGATGGATCGAGTCGTTTCGAAGACGGCACTTCGGAAGAGTTTGAGCACGGACGGACTGTCGCGAAAGTGCCGCTTCGGGGAGTCTCGCGAAGCTTCCGGCGCTCGTTAAACCGAAGAGGCGGGAAGGATACGAGACGGTTGCACGCTCCGTAAGTAATGTAAGAAGCTTGTTAGGCTTCACGAGTGACTTTTTCGGAACCTACTCCTGAGAGTGCCACATTTTTATATTCGCAGTGAGTGTCAGAGGAGTCGAACTTTATTTCAATAAATGTGCAAATACTGCGTTTTCAAGGATTGGCAGTGTCATTCCCGGCGCTGTTGTATGACGACACAAAACTTGCTGGATGATTTTTCGCCAATGCCTTTAGCGAATATTTCGTGAATATTGCGGGTAATTTTGACATTATATATTCTTCAGTTTTTAGTGGTAAAAAGAAAACAATGATTCAATATCTTTAGACCCAGTGATGAAACCAGAAGTAAGTTCTGTAATTTTAGAACTAAAGAATAGCGCACACTGTGACACGGACGGTATCCATATAACACCGGTAAAGCTTATGGTTCACTTAATAGCACCGGCGCTATCCCATATCTTTAACATTTTTTTAGCCAGAAGCGTATTTCCGAAACGAATGCAGATAGCTAAGGTTTTAAAATTGCATAAAAAAAGGAAGTCTAAACGAAATAAAACATTACCGACCTATTTCGATATTACCAGTTTTCGTAAAGCTCTTGAAAAAATACTGCATACAAGGTCGAATGAGTTTCCAAACAAGTATAAGTTGATGAATACATCACATTTTGGATTCACAAAACACCAGTCAACCGAGACTGCCTAATTAGCCATAAAAGACTATATTCTTCAAAATATCGAAAAGAAAAACAGACTGTTTCTTGGTGTGTTTATTGACTTCTCAGAGGCGTTTGATTGCCTCACTCGCAAATACCTTTTGGCGAAATTAGATACTCACGGTTTTCGGAAAGCAAGATTTACAGCTAATAAAATCGTACCTGCAGCATCGATTAGAATACGTATCAATTCATAAAAACTCCTCTCTTACAAAAACCGTTTCTCCGGTGTACAGCAGGGCAGTATATTGGGTCCTTTTCTCTTGAATATATGGGTAGATCATATAATCTATGTTAGTTCAGAAGCAAAATTCTTGAATTATGCCGACGAGACAAGTATTTTTTTCTGTGTAGAAAACGGTGATTTGTTATTTGACAAAGAAAACCTGTCGCTTTCTGGGATGAAAATGTGGAGTAGATTTAATTTACTTCAAATATACATTAAGAAATCAAAATCCGCACTCTTTCGTCCCAAAAACTTAAGTGGTCACCATTGCGAAAAAGCTGAGCAGAGATTCAACAAATATTGATATTGTAAACCATTTTAAGATTCTAGGCGCCATTTTCTTTTTATAATATGTCATGGGATCGTCCCATAAACCACATTATAAAAAGTTGTCACAAGTTGTTGGCGTGTTAAGCTGTCATCGTTATACTTTACCGATAAACGTTAAGTTTATCGGTAAAATATATAGATGGTTTATAATTCCTTGTTCTGTTCCCACCAAAATAATTGCCATTTAGTTCGAGGTACGACAACTTTAACGAATCTTGAAGAAGTACAATTGTTGCAAATGAAAGGCAGTAAGAGCCATAGGCAATATTCCAATGCAGTCTCATACATCTCATCTCATTTAAAAAGTTCCGCATCATCAACTTTCACGATTTTGCATCACTACAGACTTACTACTAGCCTAAAGATATAGGTCATTAGGAATGCAAACTTTCTAATAACACTTGGTCGCCTCTCAAAAAAACTAATAATATATATCTTACCCGGTACTCCAGATGTTGGGAGGTGGTCATGCAAAGAACATACTTTGGTACACAAACGCTGAAATACATTATTCCTAATTTAGTCAATCTTATGAATTTCAATATTTGGATTTGAACAATACATTATTAAGAAAAATCTATCATTGTTTTCTTGATGGATGCTTATGAATATTAGTTGCATTTACAGTCGTTTTGTGATATCTGCTGAACTTGTTATGGCGACGTTGGTATATTGCTTTTTGTATATTCTTTATTTACTGCTGTGCGCCCGTCGCTGTTCACTGTAGGCGGTCAAGCACACGTCAAGCTGCCTATGCAGCCATTCTCCTTGATTGCCGCCATCTTTTTTTTTATTGAAATAAAAGTCTATTCTTATTATTATAATCACCTATAGCTCAGGGCAGGTATGGCGTCAGTTGATATGTTTCCGTGTCTTTCTTGTCATAATTCGTTCTCTGGTTTTTTGCTTTGAAAACTGGTATATTTTAACTGAAAGTTTTTAATTACTTTCAATGGACCAAACTCAAAAAATAATTGTTTTCGCTTAAAATTCTTTTTTTCTAACTTTGCTCGCTTGTTTTGTCTGGTCTATCTATAACCAGTTGAGTATATACTTCTGAACATACCACCTTTATATTTTTTCTAACTGAGTGTTTGCTATATGTCCAATATTTTTCATTTGTTTTAGGAAACACAGTAAGAAATTATCTTATCAATACACTTTACTATACTTTGTTTCTCTTATTACTAACACACATACATTTTAAGTCTTCATGTAGTTGAGTGTTGTTTTAAATAAAAGCTATGATCTCAGCTTTTTAGGACATTTTTACGCATCTGCACTCTTAGAACACTACGCGATGCGTTACAAGACATATATATGTAATTTAGAAGGATATATTGACCTACTAAAGATGACTTGTTATCTTAATGTCTCATTTTACATTTACGCCTTTTATAAAAATTTGCTTTCATTTCTTGGGGCCGGTTTTCCCCTAAATTCAAGGTATCGTGAAATAAATGTAATTGAAAAAGATCTCGGAAAAGGTAATTTTACATCACCTATAACACGTACATTTGTTTTTAGACTGAATCCGTGAGGGTCGAATTTAGGTAGGGATAGTCTATCGTGAATTGACTCAGATGAAATTCCTTCTAACACAGGTCCGCGTTGAAAGTTGTCTGTACGCCAAATATTTCACGGGGTTCCGTGCTGACAAGCTTTTCAGGTAGTTTGTTCCAATCCGAAAACAGCGCGTGAAAAGTAGCTCTACTTAAAAACGTTTTCGGTGGTAAGAAAAACTCGCGCATTCTACACCACTTATTAATCGCCAAACTACAAATCATATTACCTTTTATTTATTATAAAAGTATAGCGCTAAAAACAAGAAATGAGAATAAAATCACAAACAACGCAACGAGTCATTTTTTAAGCCCTGCGGTTTTATGACAAAAAACGATATCGACTAGCCAAGAGTTCTGCATTGCTACACTTTGTACTCCAGAAGCTCAAGTCCCACTCTGCGCAGTTATACTGTTGCCATGACTTCTATAAAACATATATGTAATTTCTGAAAGCAAATTGCATGAAGCGGGTTGACCGGGAAGCTCGTGCATTCCTGTCAGACTACTTACCTATAGACCTTTGCAAAGATCGCTTTCTGCGCGCTTCCATCTTCGTCTGCTGGGCTGTGGAACGCCTTATGAGCATGCGCTGCTGCTCTTGCTGTGCGGTATATCAGACGCTGCGCCTGCGTCCACAGCTCAGTGACTCAGCATTTTTCGCTCTGGTGATAAGCGATGCGAAAGTTCTATAGACGACTTCATCTTATACCGGGTGATCTGTTTTAAATCGAACAGATTTATGACAAAAAATCCGCAAAGATGAACTTCTGCGATTTGTGCAGGTGAGTCATACGGTCAGAGGGACATTATATGGTCTGGCTAATTTTGTGCGATAAGTAAGCCAATTAAATAAAATTCGTTAATTAACTTTTTATTTTGTGAAAATAAACATACAGTTCTAATTTGAAACTGAGAGAAAGTCATCGAAAACCACTACACAAAATCTTCTTAGAACGACTGGAAGCTCGTGCGAAACTCGAGGGCGCACCAAAGTTACCACTCGTGAAACAGGCGCCAAGCCAGCGGTGGCGGGACGCGGATGATTAGATCATTATCGCGTTCCGCAACTGCTAGCTTTGCGCCTGCTTCACGAGTCTTAACTTTGGCGCGCTCCCGAGTTTCCCGCGGGCTTCAAGTTGTTCTAACAGGAGTTGATTTAGTGGTTTTCAATGACACTCTCTAAGTTTCTAATTAGAACCGTATGTTTATTTTCACAAATTATGAAGTTAATTAGCGGATATTAATTAATTAGCCTACTTAACGCAAAAATTAGCCACCCACATAATGTCCCCCTGGCCGTATAACTCACCTGCACAAACCGCAGAAATACATCTTTTAGGAATTTTTGTAATAAATCTGTTCTAACTTAAAAAAGTCTCCGGGTATAGCACTGAATTCGACGTCGAAGTCACTGCGCTTTCTTTCGCTAGAACTGAGTCTTGAAAGTAACACAAAGAAATATTCTTCTAGACTGTATAAACAAATAATAATCCATAAATCTAGAAATAAATTTAATAAAATAGATTTGGAAACCACGTCACAAATTTCTAGCGTACTACATCCACAAAGAAAGCAAAGTTTTATGGGCACTCCGGTTTACATTATGCGGATGATGCCTGATAATAGAGAATATTCTAAATGAAGAGTTTTCGGTTACATAACAGTAAATGCACCTCTCTTTTCATGGCCAATTTTAAACAAAAAATAATGATACACAATACTGAAATGAGGGTTACTGCGCAGGCGAGCTGGTTGAACGATAATAGCGAAAAAAACTTAGAGACTAGGGTCAAATATTGACAAATTTTGTCTGTCGTCTGAATACTGTATTCTACAATAAACAAGAACGCTGCTGTCTAAATAAAACTCTAGAAATTACGAAGGTAGCTAGAATATTTTCTTTCGAGATGCGAAGCTCGGTTTACCGCGTTCATTGCGCAGTCGCTTTCCCAAACACTTTTCACAGGGAACCGATTTCTTTTTTTCTCTTGTGTTGTACGTCGAAAGACCGAGACCAAGAGTGTTTTCGGAGATGCAGTGGTTTCAAGGTGATGGGAGGTGGGCGACAGAAAATGGAGTGTGTAATGATGTTTGCCCAATCAGACACAGCCTGAATGATTGTGCCATGGCGTGCAGGCACCGGATTTTGGTTACGGAATAAAGTAATTTTTTTTATGTTTTGAAGGCTTGCGTTTGCTTGGACAAGTTTTGTGCAGTGTGTTTTCTATATTCGACACCATACTTTTGATCCATCCAGAACGTTCTCCCAGATAATAAGATATCTTTTGTTTGTTTTAACGATAATGTAAAAGACAAACGTCATGACAAAAGGAAACAAGAAAACCTGACGTTAACTCGAATTTATTCAAAAAGAGGTAATTTGACTAACAAGCCGACGTAAAGCTTGTGTTTCACTTGAATTTGCATAAAGTATTTTTTTAGGTGCGATCATATGCGCATATATTATTTCGTATAGCTGCAGAGGAACAGGATGTTGCCAGATCTCTATTCTCTCATGATACTTGAACGTTCCGGATAAAATCGTAGCATTTCTGGATATTAACTGTACTGGCTACATGCGCTATCGTGTTTCTCGATATCAGGACATAACCAAAATATTTGATGATGTAATATAGCTATAACCTTACAAGTTAAGATATAGATTATATCAAACTAAGGTTGAAGAGTGCCTTTAATAATTGTTCAGATATTTGAAATGCAGAGTATATACAATTCCGTGAGAACCACTGAATTCACTACAGTGTGGTTTCACAAGCAGGGGTTGACTTGTTACGTTACATATGATTACGACCCTATTTGTACATATTACACGCGCGTAACATCGTTATTGTTGCGTCATAGTAATACAGATAGACTATCCGATAGCGCGAAGTATATTAAAAGAACACTCGTCTTAAATCAATATGCACAAATGTAATGGTGAATTATAGAGCCTTCGATGTTCAGAACATGAAGATGGTTAACCCAACTTCGTGCTTAGGTAAAAGCATTTCGTTCATGATGTCGTGCCGCTCACGCCGCTGTGCAACGGCGTTGTCACTGCCGGTGGTGACGCTGGGCCAAACAACCGCCATGGTAGACTTTGCGGTGAGTCTCAACTTTTGAAACTTGTACCAGGATTGTAATTCACTCCTCAATTGTCGGCATAAATCAGCTGCAAATCAATTAACAATGTCTTTGCAGTTACTAGTTGTCCTCTTATTATTAAGCCGTCACTATCTGCTACGAACTACAGGTAGAAATTTCTTTTTCGGTCATCAATTGTTGAACGAGACGAAGAGCGCTCCACTACATTTTTTGCAAGCGAGGCACGGTCCGCGCATCTAAGGTGGGTGTCTTATATTTCTAGCCACTTTTAGTTTAAAGACAAGACAGATTTTTACAAACGTACAGCTAGGTGAGGCGTTGAAAGAAATAAAAAATACGCCACTTCGGAGTTGCAGGGCCATGAATTTTTCACACATTGTTTTTGTGTCCTATAGCATTCCTTTCCTCTCAGGCTACGCAAGAGACGACAACGTTTTTTTTATCTGTATAGTGAAACAATACAGTTATTGTTTGTAATGTTTACACTTTATATCAATATTCAGTTTAGACTTTACTTCTGAGAACACTTTAAAGCACCCTTATTTTTTATTTGAACGAGTATACCAGGCATTCTTCATTGTAAAATGGCCGGTTACCGCTTTCCTCAGAATGGAATAATTGGGCCTCTTAAACTCTAAGTAAAATATAAAAAAGTAAATATTACTGCTTCAATAGACCTTTGCAGAGTAAAGGATCACAGTCTGAAAGGATGACAGTTTTTCCAAACCTTGTTGTTTTTGTGAGTTGAAACAAGTATATACTGACTGGTATCGCTCTATCTGGACATAATTTGATCAGGCACAAAATATGGCGCCACACGTCCAACAAGATCCTAATGGAGAAAAATACACAGCACTTTCTTCGCGTGTTAACTGTTCATGAAGCAGCTCTTGACACCGGATTGCCGCCTTCACAAACTTCATTCCCAATAATGATGGACTTGTGCCATACGCTCCAGACGCCGGTACACTTTAAAAATGTAATGGGAACATACGCTTTCTCGCAATAAAATAAAAATGAGGGCACAGTTAACAAAGTGCCGGCAGACATGGGTTCTTGATGGGCGTTTAAATTTTAACTTTAAAGTCTTTATTGATCCATAAATCAGAGAAATGAGGCAGAAAAAGGCAACTCAAACGCGGCTTGACTAGCTTCTGGCCCCCATAGCAGCACAGGAAAAACAAACATAAATGTAAACACCCTAGCATTCGACTATTCATAAGAGAGCACGGGAAAGACAATATCATTTCTATTGCAAAAAAAAAGGAATGTAAACAAAAGGGAGAAAGAAAACCACTAAAAATGAGTGAAAAATAACAACACGAGCAAAACGCATATATTTGTTTTAGGGAAGTAACCATTAGACAAAAAGTTAAGGTATTTGTTTGGCGGACATACTGAAGATATCTATATTGAGTTCACATAAACGATTCAGTAAATGGGGGAAGTTACATTTTAACCTCTGATTCCCATAGTCAGTTCTTGAATGTGGCACTATCCATATCTCAGCATTACGAGTCGGATAGGTTGCTTGTCTAAGTTCAAGGCGGGAAATTAATAGATACATATATTTTCATTCTGTCTAAAAAGACCTTTTGTAGGAAGTTGCAAGTTTATAACTAAAGTGTTTTGAAATTTTTACTAAATTAAATTTATCAAATAATGACTTGGTATGACTATCGTTTGTTGCGTGACATAAAACTCTACTTGCATTTTTGTTGAATTATGATTTAGTTTAATATTTGTGGGAGTCGTGTTTCCCCATATTAAAATAAATTGTTGCAGCATGTGTAAACCAGGGACGTTTATATAAGTAGCATAACAGAAATGGGAATCATATTTCCGAATTTATATATAGCCCCCCCCCCCCTTCCCCCAACTTTCGATGGCTTATTACTTATCTGTTGCACAGTTTCGTCCCAACACCTGTTTTTTATTAAATATTATTCCTATTACTTTTACATTTTCTACTATATCTACTTCATTTCCACCAATTGAAAGGATCGTCAAGTAGGTACATCTTGCATTTCGTGATCTGAATAGAACAGCTTTAGTTTTATTTGCATTTATTTTTAAGGAATTTCATATCGTCCAAGCATTTAGCTTATCAAGATATTGATTTTCCCTGTGCATAATTTGGTCAGCGTCCTTCCCTAAAAAAATTAAGGACATTTACAATTCTTTGTAAAGCCGAATTGGAGCGCAGCTCTTGAGGAGGGGGAGGAGGGTACGGAGAAAAGGGTATGCACACAATTCAGCATTGCAAAGCCATTACAAAACACGGTTATCCCTGAAACAGCTGTCGTTTTGCTTGTTCTATACGCTCCAGATGCAAAGCTGTGAAACAGCCCTACGTATCCCATAGCATTCCCCTCCTCCCCTTCCGTACCCTCTCCTCCTCCTCCCTTGCCCCCCTCCCAGCGAGCGGAAAATTTTCGCTAAATTGAGCGGGAACCATTTTGCTAAATTTTGCGGAGAAAGTTTTCCCTCAAATTTAGCGGGGAAATTTTTCGGCTAAGAGCGTGGAAATTATTTCACTGAATTGAACGGAAATTTTCCGGCTAAATTTAGCGGAGAATTTTTTCGCTTAATAGGGTGTTCTCGAAGATCGTTTTCGCCGTATTCGAAGATCGTTTTCGAAGATCGGTTTCGCTACGATACCCGGAACTCTACAGTCAAGGCTGTCGGCGCCCAGGCGCAGTAGTAACTTCTTCGTTGCGGAGGGCTTAGCGGAGGAGGAAACGCGGTCTACGAAAACTCTTTAAATTAGCGGGGAAGTGTTTCCGCTAAATATAGCCGGAAATATTTCCGCTAAATTTAGCGGGAAGATTATTTCACAATTTAGCGGGGAAATTTTTTGTTAGATTTAGCGCGGAAATTTTCCCGCTAAATATAGCTGGGCAATTTACCAGTTTAATTTAGCGGTGAATATTTTTGCTGTAAATTTAGTGGCGAAAATTTTCCGCTAAATTAAGCGGAAAATTTTTCTACAAAATTTTGCGTGAATTTTTTTTGCTAAACTTAGCGCTTAATTTTTTCGGCTAAATTTTGGGAAAATTTTTCCGCTTAATTTAGCGAAAAAATTTCCCTGCTAAATTTAACGGAAAAATTTCCGCTCTAAATATAGCGGAACAAATTTGACGCAACATTTAGCAGAAAAAATTTAACCACTAAATTCAGCAGAGAAAATTTCCCTTAAATTTAACACAGAAATTTTCCCGCTTAATTTAGTGGGAAAATATTTCTGCTAAATTTAGCGGGGAATATTTCCGATAAATTTAGCAGAGAAATGTTGCCATTACATTTAGCAGGGAATTTTTTAAAACAAATTTAGGGGGAAAGTTTTCCGCTATATTTAGCAAACCAATTTTAATACTAGATACCGCTGCGGGGATGGTGGAGTGTTCGAACCAGCGTGACGGAGCTGCCGGCGGTGTCAATGTGAATGAATATATGGTGACGGCTGTGCTCCCTTATATTGGATGGTAGCTTGCGCCACCTAGCCTTGAAACCTTTTTGCACCTTTCAAATTCTGCGTCGAACGTTTCTATTCCGTAAGACTGTATAACCGGTATAACCCAATAATTTTGTGCGCAAGTTCACACTTCCCTTGATCTCTACCACCAATTTTATCACCCCCTATTTGTGACAACCTTGTGGCGGCGTCAATCACCAAATGTAGCCGACGATAGGCGCCGGTGGGCGCCGCCACAACTGTTTTGTTCCTTGGAACTTATGTTTGTGTCGGAGATAACAATCTTGCATATTTGAAAACATTTTATGTGTGTCTACATTTCAAGACAAAAATGACAAGACCCACTGCGAGCACGTTTAACATCGATCACTCCTTACGCCAGATTTCTTCCGCGATGATCGACAACCGGATTATCTTTCTTTGGTTATTCTTCCTTAAAATCACCTTTACGTCTATTGCCAAGGAACCAATGTGGTCTCACCATTTAAGCAGCAACTCAGCGGTAAATTCGAACTTCTGTATGCCTGTTGTTCAAGAGCCGTAAACATTACACAACGCGCCCGTCGTCCCACTCCTTCCCTAAAAGAACTTTGTTGGCTTCGTCAGCGTTGGCTTCGTCGTTGCACGGCACGGTACGGTCAATTACCTCTCCCGCGGCCGTGTCCATGGTCACCCAACTTTGAGAATCCGCCAGATTGAGCGAAATTTTCCTATTTTGGGATAGGTCTTCCCCCGTCGGGGCGGGACTCCGGCGCCCCCCGTCTCCTGTCATTGCCGGAGTCGCAGTACATCATCTTTCGGCTCACTTCGGTTCCTCCGGCGCGATGTGGGTCCAAAATCGGTCCGAAAACCCTCCCCCCGGTGGGAACGCCGCCCGGTGCTTTCGCCGGGAATGGGGAAAAATGTCTGTGTGAATCAGGCCCAAGAGCTTCGCTCTAAAAGAAAGGGTTGTCATCTGAATAGAATTATATAACTCACGGTATCATCAATATTTCTATATCATTGATATATACGTTTTTCAAAAGTGGCCCCTATATACTGCCTTGAAGCATGCCTGCTGTTACTTTTTTTAGATCTGATCGATTTTTGTTTTTTGGCACGCACTGATAGCGGTTTTAAAAGTAATTTTTTATCATCTCTAGAGGGGCACCGCGAACACCTAACATGTATAACTTCTGAATTAACGCTTCGTGATCGAGGCGATCGAATGCTTTAGAAAAATATATAAACACTCCAAGTGTAAACCAGTTTATTTTCAATGTTACTAATTTATTTTTTTTGCCATAACAGCGCTAGTTTAGTAGAACGACATTTTCTGAACCCGTTCTGACAAGATGTAAGGATTGAGAAGTTTTCATAAAAACAGTATAATCGTTTATGTAAAATGTTTCTAGACCTTTCGAAAATGTTGGTAAAAATAGAATAGGCCTATAATTTCCTTAAAGGGGCGGAGCAATGATTTTATGATTAAAAGAATTTGCATCTTGTCATTTTTACGCTGTTTATCGTGTCCCGGAGGATAGAGAAAACACCTCCTTCATTAAAAATGTCGCGATTCCGCTGCATAATTGCAAAGCAAAGGTCGAGCTTTTTCCCCCACCTGCAGCCCCAAGTGGCAGCCGAAGGAACTACGGCGAAAAGATTACGTGACCTCGCTCGGCTCTAAGCTGCAGCATAACGCCCGCTAATGTCAGCGGAGAGAGGGAGAGGAAGCGTCCTCCGAGATAGCACACGGGAACCTACACGGCACTCCGAATGACGTCACTAGGAGTGCGACCAGGTGTGACCCTGAAGACTGGGAGTGAGTTGAGGGGTGCCCGAAATGCCAATATTTATCTTTTTTTTACGCAACAACTAGGACACCCAGGCGAAATTGGTTTTCTGTTGTTTACTTCAAAAGTGTCAGAGGGCAACTTCCACAAATCTTTGACCGAAGTCCGGAAATCGTTCACCTCCCCCCCCCCCTTTAAGTTACTTCTATCCCTAGCTTTATGTAAAACAAACTTTTGCCACTTGCATTTTTTTAGGGAAAACCCATGTTCACAACGCTAAATTAAAAATATACGTCAAACACGGAACAATGGACCGTGGTACATGCTTACTGGGTTTAGCTTAAAGGTAAGAAAAATCGCTTGTGCAATTTTTTAAGTCTCGGGAAACTGAGAATGCTTCATTTTTATCAGTCAGATAAAGAAACAAAATGTCATGTACGCTGTTTATGTATTTGGATGCATGCTCACTTTGTGTACAATGAAGAAGTTCAGCAAAATATTCGTTAAAAATATCTGCTAAACTCCCACCATTAATGTCAATACCATTAATTTCAAGTTATTTTATCTTATCCATATGCTGATCCATTTTTCATTAAACTATTCAACTTCTTCCAGACCGAATCTTACCGTATTTCCCCATTAAACAAATTGTTGAAATATGCCTTTTTTGCTAGTCTTATAGCTTCAGTTACTGCGTTCTGTGGTTTTTTGAAGGCAGACAAAAATGGCAACATCTTTGCTGCGTACAAATTTATGATAAAGAACATTTGTTCGCATTAATCATTTTTAATATTTTCGACGTAACCCACGGTTTACGGAATTTATAGGAAAATTTCTGTAATAGATATGGAAAGCAACCATTATATATCATAGTAAAGTTTTATAAGAACAGCTAAAGGCTTCATCAGTCGACACACTAGGCAGGACGATACCCAAATCTTCAGAGTTCACTTGTTGCTCAAACTTTTCAAGATTCTTAGCGCTTATGTTTCTGTAATACACATCTTGTGAACTAATTTCCTTCCTCTTAAAACCCATATCACCAAGCATATAGATTGGCCAGATGGTAACTAATAGTTTCTCCCACTACGCCCGAGATTGCATCGGACTTGCACACATTTGTTAAAAACAGATCGAGCAACGCTTCATGATTAGGTGTAGTACGAGTAGGCTGTAAAATAACATTATGTAAACCCTACGGCTGAAATAAAGAAAGGAACTTTACTTGACGTGGAGAAGTAAGCATACCTATGTTGAAATCACCAACACAAAAAAATCATAAACCCATCTTTACAAATGAATCTCAAAAACAGATCAATAAATTTTAAAAAGCAGCAGCGTTTCCACTTGGCGGTAGAGATGTAAAATTTCCGGAAATTTTGAGGGCCGGAGAAAAACGACGAACAAGACAAGTTTTTCCAGAAATGTTGAAAACATTCGAAAAATGCCTTCAACAGCTCTAATTCAGTGATGATTCGAACTATATGACAGAGGTCAACAACCGCAAGCTGTTTCCGCCAATTTTACGGTGGACTATTATATTATATAAACTTTTTTTAACGTTTACGTTAACTTTTATCAATTTCGCTGATCTTTGACTGCTCATCTGGCAACAACAGATAGCGCCTACGCTATGGTGACCACCTTCCTGCTAGCGAAATGTGCGGGACACGCGGGGCAAGGCGGACGGGGGGGGTAGAGGAAAATTATGAACACGCACACCACGAACCGAGGCTCTGTTAACACATTTAATATTCTGTGCTGTTTATACACCTGCAAAGTGTATTGCAGCAATTAAGCTAAAATAGTTTTCACTCCCAGTGATATATTTTTTATGCGAAATATGTTCTTAAATGTGTCGAAATTGAAAGCAAAAAAATCAACTGCAGCAGCACTCAATGCATCAAATGAAATTAAGAAGCAGTAAATCTTTTTCGGGTTATTGTTTCCTGTCAACGGTTACCTTTATCAACATGGTCCTACACAAATTTTGAACATTATGTTATTTTTTTCTTTGCCTTGAGTGGCTGTCTTCACTACGGCGACCCTTTTGCGTTGATACAGCGATATGAAAATAACGATAATAACCGAACAATTTGATCTTACACTATTTTGCCACTAAGGGGAAAGGCACAACGACGCGTGCACGTCGGCTCTCCTGCAAGAATGACGGTCGCTTCCCGCAATGCTTTGATAGAAAATGGCGTAATATTGCGATTCACACGATTACCAGTGACCTCCGCGCTTCCCCGTGTCCCGTTGTTCGTCATCACCATGAGTTGCAGAGTGAATTTTACGACAGTGTGAATTGCGGGACGTATTGGAGATTTGGGAATTTCCCTCGGGACGCGGGACAAGAGCCCTCAATGCGGGACAGTCCCGCGAGTCGTGGGACGGGTGGTCACCCTAACCTACGCTGTTCTTCGTTCTTGCCGTTAGTACCGTTCGCGCGCTCGACATGCAGCCGGTGGTGCCATATCGCTTTAGCTTTCCCAGCCCCTTAGTGAAAGTCGTGAGCATCGTACTCGGGTGTGGACACTTGGCGTGGACCATGGATCTGCCAAAACTATGTGCTGTGCGCCTTGGAGAGGACATGTCCAAGACAGCTATATCGGTGGTAACTTTAGTGCACTACTAGGCTTCTCATGCGCTGAAAGTCTTTCTGAAAATGACCGATTTTGGGGTTTTGGACGACGCTCAGCAAGTTTCTAATTGGGATTATATGTCTATTTTCACGAATTGAAAAGTTAAATAGTGAATTTCAATTAATTAGCCGACTTATCGCAAAGATTAGCCACCCACATAATGTCGCCCTGGGCGTATAAAACACTCGCACAAACCGCATAAGTGTAGCTTTCATGGCTTTTTCAAAAGCAAAATCTGGAAGAATAAAAAAAAACACCCTGTATATATAGGTTGCTTTTTATGATCGGGACATATCTGCCCTGATATGGGAGGCAGATATACCCCTATCTGGCAGACCCAGATATGGATATATAAAAAATTGGGCAGATCTGTCTAGATAGGCCTTATAAAAACTCATGTGCCTGATATGGCCAGATATGCCCAATTTTTGATATAACCCTATCTGTTTTTTATTTATTTAAGTCCAGATCTGCCATTTTCGTAAAGGACGCATCGTTCTCGGGTATAGACATTCGCCGTGGATCTGTCATAACTGTGCGCTGTGCGCCCGTGGTGAGGCGGCGCTTCAACGTCTGGGGAAACTTTGGCGTGCTAAACAGTGGTAAGAGGCCAGCGGTGTGCAGATTTCGCGGGCGACAAATACGAATTTCCCAACGCATCCCGCTTGCGGCAGCTCATCGCAAGGTGTCCAAAGTGTCCCCGGATATGAGGTCTACAGCATCGGACGACCCGACAAGATCAGAGTCTGGGGCATGTCAGTCCAGGAGACCATCTATGGAAGTTTTACGATGAGAGCGTGCACCTGTGAAAATTGAAAGCCCAAGCTCTCAAACTGACGTCCACAGGTATGTCAAGCAGCGAACTTCTGTAGAAACGTTATTTGACAGAATGACGCAAGAGTGTCAAAGCAGGCTTGATGAGGCGCTGGCTCGAGTGATATATTCCAGTGAAACACCTTTTTTCCAGTTAACGGAAAATATATTCTAGCGAGAAGATCTCAAGCTCGTCAGGCCCGCATTCGTGCCGCCTTCCAGTAATTCTTTAGGTGAACGACTTTTGGAGGCCGAGTATGCCCGGGTGATGACGCAGGTGGAAGAGAAAGTTCACGCCGCCCCTTATGTTACTATACTCACAGACAGCTGGGCCAATGTACGGGGCAAAAGCATCTTGGAACCTTGTGGTGGCTACACCAAAGCATATATTCTACTGCGCCGTGGAGACGGAATATCACAGGCACACAGGAGAAAACATCGCGGGAGAAATTTTGAAGGTTGGGGAGGAAATTGGAACCGACAAGGTTTTCGCTCGTTACCGACAATGCAAGCAACATGAAGGCGGCGTGGACAATCGTCAGTCTGCACTATCCTAGCATCACTGTTCTTGGATGCTGTGCTCATGGACTAAACTTGTTGCTGTCGGACATGCTCAAATTAATGACATTGCAAGAAGTTTGCAAGAAGTCCAAGGCTGTAATCAAGTATGGCGGAAACTCACGTGGTTGCAGCTCACTTTGCAAAGAGGCATGAAAAGTGCTATGCTGGAAACCAGATCACATTAAAACTACCAGCTGAAACTCGATGGGCGGGCATTTTGATGTCACTGGAAGGCCTACTAAAGAACAAAGAAGCTTTACAGAAAACTGTGATCGCTTCGGAGCTTCAAGTGAGCAGGGAAATAAGAACACCAATGTTAGATGAAGACTACTTTTTGTGAGATGTGCCAATCACCTTTCACGTTTTGCAGCGAGTTGCCCGTGCTATTTCCGAGGCTGAGTCAGACACTGCTGTTTTCTGAGACGTCTATGAGTTTCTGTTTACAGTGACACGAGAAGTCGAAAAGGCCATTTTAAACTCTGCCTTGACAACCGGCGAAAAGGGAACAGTAGCAGAAATTCTGCGTGATCGACGTAACTTTATTTGCCGTCCAGCACATGCGGCCGTAAAATTTCTCAACCCGAAGTTTGAAGGGCGGTGCTTAAGTGAAGAAGAGGTATGCCACGAAATAGACTACATCACAGAGACGGCAGAGAGGATGTGTCTCGATGAGGGAGAAGTGCTGTCAAATCTCGCCGAATACCGTGTCCTGTCAGGTGCTTGGTTGAGGAAGGTATTGGAGGACTCGGCGAAGCATATTTCACCATCCACGTGGTGCAACGGCTGAGTGCCTCTGAACCACTGACACCAGTTGCTTGTCGCATTCTTCAAGTTCCACCCTTCTACGCTGCGTGCGAACAAACTGGTCAAAGTTCAGCAGTGTCCACACCAACTGTAGGAACCGACTCCAAGGACACAGAGTGCAGAATTTGGTTTTGTTCGCTCCAAAGCACGAGCTAAGGAGCGCTAATCTGAAACGCGGCGACTGAGATGACTCAGGCATGGAGTCAGGGTAACCCTAACTAGCAGACTACTTTGAAACATCCGTCTTAATTTACAAAAAAAAAAATCTACTCAGTGCGTGCATATCTACCTTGTCCAATGTTGGTTTTAAGGTTGGTCCTGTATTATTTACTACGGAACTAGTTGTACCCTTAGAAGAGAAGAGGGTCATGACAAGGAACATCAATGTTGTTAAATTTCACTGTCCTTTGAATATGCATATTTAAAGTGGGATTTAAACATGGCACTACCTCCATGATAGTACATACAACAAATTCTTTTCTTCAATGGTTTACATGTGACTATATTTCGTCAATCTGCTGTTATGTTACTTAAAGCTATGTTCATGATAGGACGGTAGTGGAGACTCGGCTGTGAATTAAGAGTCTCATATATTGACTAATTGACAGAGAAAGCATGCCATGGATGATTTAGAAGCAAGGCTTCATCACGGAGACGTCAGAGCGGATGTGTCTCGATGCGGGTTTTGGATTGATTGGGTTTTTTATGGCGCAAGGGCTGCTGAGGCCAAAGAGCGCCAAAGAAGGAAACTATTCCATTGAGGGTAAGCAAGAAAGAAACGACTCTAGTTGTGCGGGGTTAAAAATAAAGGAATGAGACATGAAACCGAGATAATGTCGCAAACACAAAATGGGCACGAGTGAAAGCTTTGAAGATTCACAGTCGATGTAGAAGACCAAAAGCACCTAAAACTTAAAACCATGCTCTGTAATTCACGAATGGTTCATCACCCAATAACAACACTGGAAGTGAAGGGAATGTGCTTTCTAGTATAACTGTGCGAAGTGGGATTGGCGTTGCCGTTCATAGAAAGGGCACTCAATTAGAACACATGGAGAACGCTTAGAGGTTTATCACACTGTTCACACAAAGGGGCATCCTCCCCACGGAGAAGGTAACCATGAGTCAGATGCGTGTGGCTATTGCGCGAACGACACAGTATTACTTCATAAAACCGTTCTTTGCCTGGCGCTCGCCCATTCACCCAGGTTTGGCTTAATGAGATGCAGCTTGTTGTAGAGCTCCTCATTCCACTCGGCTCACCATTGTGCTCGTATGCGAGACCTTACAGAAGGGCGATAATCCATCTAAGGGATCCCTTTAAGGCGGCGGTCCCACGGCCCCAACCATAATACCGGTGGCAGCTGTGCTAACGCTCCTGTTTGCGGTGCAAATGTCGCGTCTTTGCGCGTGTTACGTATTTCGTTCTTATTGCAAATAAATTGCCAATTCATCATTACTCTTTTAGTGCAAAATATGATACGCATGCTTTAAAACTTAACGCACAATAGGAAAACAAAAAGTGCAAGTTTTGATATTTTCAAAGACATACCTCTATGCATTCCAAGTTTCTAGACTTGTAATGCATCCAAGACGCGTTCTTATTTTTTTTATTAAAAGATGAAGGACTCGTCTAGTTCCCTGTATACGTGTTTTTCTGAATTAGCACACTCACATTTTTTAATATTTATTCAAAAAGAGCCTTTTTTATGCAATTTTGAAGTCTCGTAACTCAGTGTCACATCATAACGCAGCAACGACATTTAAGGGCATGCTCCTGGTAAATATAGGAACTCCGCATACAAAATATTAGAAGTGCAACGCCACCCGTTTTTTGTAAACACAACTTGATTGTGATAAAATTTTAAAGAATTCCCTTAACGCGTTCTTGGTTTTCTCAGACAGCGTTCTGGCATCTGATCTAATTTTGTTTTAATTGTATGCTAGAGGAACTGAGCTGGTTCACCTGAAGCGTGATTTTTTTAATTCATATTCAGATTTGTTTAAAATAATTTTAAATCATGGGACTATTTTGAAGCTCGACTCTGTACGCAAGAAACCGGTTTCAAAGAAGAGGACAGCTATTTAAATAACGATTCTTTAATTAGAGCTTTTATCGTTCTAATTAAAATCACTGCCTATGATTGTAATTATTTTAAAGCATACTAATTGTCCTAAATAATAAAAATAACCTATGTTGTAGCAGACGACGCGCACTTGCGCCATCTTTTGAAAGGTGGCTGAAATTCGAGGTTGAGAAGTTCAGGCAAAGTGGCGCTGATTCTGTCCCTGACGCAGAGGATTCTTTTATCAAATATTTCCTCGCGCTACTTCCTCGTTCTTGCAGTGAGTCAGTTAATCTTGCAAGAAAAAAAAGAAAGAAAACGAGAAGCGCGTCACAAGGGTCGCGAGCAAGTTCTCGAAAACACCTAGTGCCCATAAATAAGCTATTCAATGCTGCCCGCCATGTTCCGACACCACGAAAGGTGCAAATATTGAACTCCATCTGATGATGACGACGAAGGGGAATTTCTTTCCCTTCACTCCAAGATTTTTAACAAACAATTTTTTTTAAGGTTCCAGCTTTCCAACCGCGCTGGTTCTGTTTTGTTCGCCATCGTGGAGAGATTTGAGATTTTCAGTTTTCATGTTACTCTACTCATAGACAACTTACAGAGAGCGTTATGTGCAAACCGCAGTGACTGGTACGGAAACAAACAGCCAGTCATCGTGACTCAAATCTGAGGCTCAGGAAAAGGGTCTAATAAACCCCTTTTCCATGAAGTGCTCTATCAAAAGCGTTGCACATGTGCGAAACCCTCACTAAATCGTCTTTCTTTGGATTAATTTTTATTATATTTATTCAAATAAGAACAGTGTAAAACGATCAACTTTCATGGTGTTGGTTTAACAATGCAACGACTCCAAGCTTCCACTTTGCGCTTTACACCAACCACGACCCTTGTCCTTTGCAACAAGTTATAAGCAGCCAGGTCCGACTTGCTAGAAACAGCGTCTCAGCTGAGACTGTGGGAAAGAAAGCAATGCCAAAGTCAGCGCTCGAGCTGAGCGGGATTCAAGCCGCGTCTCAAGACAGTCGCGTCTCAGCAGAGACGCTGTTCTAGCAAGCCGGCCCAGGATCACAACTCGTGAAGTTTCCTCGCGCTTCTCTTTCGTTTTTCGGAGTCCCGGCAATGAGTGATGCGAAATAAAATCAAGCGAGTTGCTCAGTGCTGCCCTGCCATGTTCTTGCATGACAGGGCTAGAGAGCGGTTTCCTTGTGGCCTTCACTCTCGCCGAGGAGCAATGGGACTTCTTTAGCCGCGTAGGGGTGCGACCACACAACCATGCCCAACGCTGCCTGAGCCATCCTGAACAACTGTTCCCCGACCACTGCGATTAAAAATGTGTGCAATTAAACTTGCTTGAAATAACTGTAGTGAGCCGATTGAAATAAGTTTCGGCTTACAATAATACAATGCTTGTCTATACAAATTTGTTTCTTAAGGAGACGAAGAGAAAGACGTGTTCCGCATAAGTCCCTGAAGGCAGCCGGCCTCACAACCTGTAGGTCTAATTACTCTATAAACTTATCCAACTCAACCCCGGAGCAAAGAGGACAACACGGTGAGGAGGACGTGACTCTCAGAAGGAATTAAAGCGCTGTAGGATCGGTAGGGTTACAGCGACCCATCCAAGCTGCCGCCGCAGGGAACAACTATACTCCCGGTGCAAAGGCCGTAAGAGATCGCGCCTGTTCACTCTAGCCCGGCCATTGCTCTTCAAACTGCTGAACGAGGCAATGTCCACTCACACAGGGGCGTTTGCTTATGTTTTCCTACGTTGCGTTATAACTAGGTCTGGGCACTTGATCTAATAACCTACCGATGAATCAATTAATGATTTAATCGCGATTAAATTTTTAACCAGTTAATCCGTTAAATTTTGGCAAAGGAAAAATTAAAAATTTAACGCTTTCACCACGCACGTGTACGAGTACACCTGTATGAAAGCAAACTTTAGGTGAAATTTTGACCTAAAGTAAACTGTAGGGGCGAGATGTGTGACTCGAAAGAAGTGGAGAAGGTTATATGTGCCCCCAGCCACTTCAACGCCATGCGATTGTCCGTTTAGCGCAGCTGAACCTATAGGCCTATTACTAAATTACGCAACCATCAAGGAGAATGCAGGGAATGGTGTTCCACGCGCCGCACGTGCTGGCGTCTGCAGCAGTAACTGTCCCAACGTTTAACTGTCCTAAAGAAAAGGCCTAAAACAAATGGCATCTTGCACGCGCGTTCGTCAACGCTTTAGTTTGGTTATTTACTTCGAATCTTTTATACGGGGAAGGCGTGCGCGTGTGGCCCGTGGAACACCAATCCCAGCATTCTCCTTCATGCTTGGGTAATATAGCAATAGGTCCATTGATTAATTATTCGATTAAAATTGACGCCCAGTCCTAGTTATAACTTAGTCCGCAGGACATCTGTGCTTCATATGTCGCATGCAAATCTACTCTTTGAACTGGATTCCATGCCTCATTCGAACCACGAATGTCCCGTAAACTTTGAACTTTGCACGTGTTCTCGCGCAAACGAAACCATAAATGAAGCCACGCGCCCGCGCCAGTAACGGAGTATACATCTTTCCATAAAAGCGTACGAGGGCGCGTTCATTGCTGTGTTTGTGCCATTTGCTTCCAAGGGCCGCTCGAGACACAGGTCTCGTGCACTGGCGCATTTGACGCTACTTGCAAGACAAACGCAAACACATCGAGGGGCTTCATGCCTCTGGCCACCGCGCAAGACACGTGCCACGGGAGGGTGCTCCGCCACCATTCGTTTCCAAGGAAGGGCCGCTCATTTCAGTGCTGCGCATCCATTTGCTTCCAAGGGTCTCTCGAGACACGGGCCTCGCGCTCTGTTGTGTTTTACGCTACTTGGAAAACAAACGCAAACACATCCAGGGGCTTTAGGCAGATGTAAATCCCCTTGATAAAGGCGTTTTTATTTTTTTGGTCAAATACCGCCAATCATTGGGGTGGAAACACACCAGACACGTGCCACGAGCGGCCATTCGCTCCAAAGCGCCGCTCAATTCAGCGCTGCGCCGCCATTACCTTCCAAGGGCCGCACCAGACACGGGCCTTGTGCACTGGCGCATTTGACGCTACTTGCAAGACAAACGTAAACAGATTGAGCGGCTTTAGTAGTGTGAACATAGCATTAGCTAGAATAAACGGATGTCCACCTGCTTCGATCGTGATCACGATCATGAGCAGATTAGGGAGCGGCTTGCACGAGAAGCTGGCGCGAGAGGCACTCCGGCGCCTCGTCACTTCGTCACAAAAATGAGTCCCAATTCGACACGCTCGCGCGTTTTTGTTTTGTTTCTTGTACGTTTCCGAACCACCCACCTTGCGCACGTTATTTGAGTGGTAACTTTAGCGCACCACGCGCTTTAAATCCTTCGAATATTCACTTATACGGTTGTTTTCAATGACGTTCATCAAGTTTATTAGTCAAACTGTACGTTTATTTGCAATAAATAAAAAGAGTGTCATTCTTCAGAAGCCGCAGGTTCGCTACCCGCACATACCTTCTGGAAGGAGTGGCTAGGTAACGTGAATGCTTTGGCCTGCCGGTTTTTTTTTTTAATGCGAAAGCATTAACTGTTTCATTGAGCCAACCGGCGTTATCAGCTTTTGAAGCGGCGCCAAACGGCACCTAAATTTCCCTGTCCTATGGAGCAAAGCCTGTAGTCTGTAACAGCGATTTGATGAATGCATTCCTATTGGCTGGCGCGCGCCATAGTTTCAACGAACGCCACCCCACAGAGAATCCCTCTCCATGACTCAGCGGCCCGGCCGCCGGTAAGAGGGAGAGGGTGGCCGGGCTCTGCAGAGCGGTCGGCCGCTCGAGCTCCACCTCGTTCCCGCTACCATCGCATAGCTTTTGTGAATCGCCTAAATATTCCTAATGAGATTCTGCTCGCTATTTTCAGTTGCGAGGTCCCTTGTGCTGCAAAATAATTGTAGACGGAAACAGCGGTGCTTGATGTCGAAACTGATCATTTCAAGCAGAAGCGGATCATGTAAATCAGACATAACAAGTCGGCGTTTTCTACCAGTTACAATGTTCAGCACCACCTTGTATTCAGCCAGATGCTGAATCACCTCAGTCAGATGGTTGCGACGTGACGTGTACGGTGTGCAATGACGCACGCACTAGGCACACCTTAGTCAGCCAGGACCGTGGGGCCGCCGTGGAGTCGGGGAAGCGTGCCCGTCTCGCACCCCGGAGGCCCGGGTTCGATTCCCATCCAGACCGAAATGTACTTAAGTTTCTTTCCAAAGCCATTCATTTACTTTGTTTACAGGAACCTTCGTGAAAATTGTGACGTCAATCTGAGCATTTCTAACGTGTTTTTACTCTTTGCGCCGTCGGCCATTTTTGGTACCATCGCTCTCGGTCATGCCGCGGACGCCGACGCCGGATTTTCTCGTAGTGGGGCAAATAATCTTTTCGCATTAAAAAGTCTTCTGACCAGGCCATCAGCCCCTTTTTACAGCATTCAACGGTGTACAGGACTAGTGTCAGCATAAAAAGCAATTATACATAAAATAATCAAATTGACATTAGCTAAGCATCGTAGTCACAATAATTAATATCAACGTCATCAAAAGTTTCAAATACAAATAATTCACATCGACATCATTGAGATCACATTCATTAACATACAATGCCAGCGTTACTGTAAAATTCTCCATTTCTGTTGCATTCAAACAGAAAATATATGTATATAAAGATACATGTAAGACGCTGGTATATTTTTTTCAACATCAAATTATCAATAGACTTAATTAATATTTAAAAAAATATCAAAAGCACTATAAAAAGCACTTAAAAATCTGCTACCCACTCGCCTAACAAATTTTAAGTTTAGGTTACTGGGGCTAAAAAATAAACTTTTATTCTTTTCTTGAACATGCAGAATCTTCGACCTCGGCGTACTATTTCAACAATATTGAGGTGGTTATTTATAAGGTCAGATAATTGGTAATCAAGTTTAATCAAACTACCATCCAAATGATGAGTTAAATTGAACGCCCTTCTGAACACCCGTCTTGAAAAAAAATATGCTATTGCTTGTTTTATCATAGATCAAAATGCACAAACACGCATACTAAAAGCGCAAGGCCATGGTGCATGGTTTGCGCTTGATTGCTTTGACCGGGGACAAAAAAGCGCTATAAGACGTTGAGCTCCGTGACATAGTGTTTTCTGACTCTGCTTGATTGGCCTCATTTACCTGTTATGTCGGCTGCGCTCTGACTTACAGCAAAATGAATTTAAACGTTTATGTCGTGCAAAAGCTCTCTCATTCACGAAATGCTGACAAGGCATGTCTTATATATGTTCTTTAAGGTTTGATAACATTCTTCACTGATTGATTGACTATATTTTTAATTCTTGAATAGTTAAAACGATAGCTCCTGGCTTGTGAGCCT
>JAZHYW010009867.1:0-49938 GCA_037355805.1 Ixodes ricinus | reverse complement strand
TTGGTTGCCGGAGCTTCCGTGGACTGTCCAAGATGGAAAGTGACCTTCTGCAGCAGAACAGGCGTCTGCCACATACAACGTCGCTGCTGTGACACAGCTAGGAACGCGGTCGGCGAGAGCATGACACTTTTATGACGTCATCAGGCGGAAATCGAGAGAACACCTGTTTTGTACGCGGCAAAAACGCACCAGTCGGACACGCGTTCCGGGCAAAGTATACGTAAGACGGAGTATGGGCCTCCTGCGCTGAAACTTCGAACAAACTGTGGCACCCTGATTTTGTATAGCACAAGCTCACCTGATTGGGCCTCGCACTACTTGTTGTGAAGCCTTCACTGTGGTTTTCTTTTTTTTTTTTGCAGTGCTGAAGAACGATTAAGCAACATTGGACGTTCTAAATCAGTTAGATTCAACGCCGCTGGAATCGAAAGTTACAGATTCATGCCACCACACGCTAAGGTACTCGTCTCTTATCTCTGGTGCTGACGTAAAAACATCTTTACGCTCTTATCGTCTTTGCTTTGACCTGTGCTTCAACTGCTCTAGAATGTTTATTTTTTATTTTTTTAGCTGTTCCGCACCAGAGCAGGCACGCTTCTGCATGTGTGACAGTTTGAGAGTCTCAAGTTTGCACTGCCAAGAGCAAGTCCTGACGAATCCTTTTCGCAGCGCCTCCTGGGCAACGCAGGAGGCCTATGCGTAGAGCAAGTCGGCTGCTTCTTGCGCAGGAGTGGCGGCGACGTCAGAATGACGCCAAATTCTGATTGGCTTTGATTGAAATGTTAGTGGATAGACCTCAAAGCTAAAGGCTTGAGGTCTACTCACTATTATTTTTTTCAGTCAGCCAATTAGATTTGACATTATTGCAACTCCTGTGCGAGAATCAGACGAATTTGCGCTCCGCTTTGAAGTCAAAAAGCGTTCAAAGCAGACCTATACTTCTGTCGCACTAGTCGGTTAGACATACAATCGACATCAAATCCGGTAAGTTTTCCTACTTCTGTGAGGTTACATTTTTCGGAAAACAAAGTTGTTGTTGTGTCGGTCCGTTATGCAAATTGCCAGAGGACCCACACGCTTCCTAATCAGCGCGGATGATTTAATAAGGCAATATGATCGGGCTTTGAACCTGATCACGTGCCCCATACCCCCATTTTGTCAACACGGGATTGAGTTCCACCAGGATTATTTTTTTCATTTATTTACATTTATAACACACTGGAGGTCATGATGGTCCAGACAGGAGTGAAAACAGAATATATAGTCCGCATTACAAAAAACAATACACCACAAAATCGTCACAAAAATGCAACAAAAAAATACACACCAACACAAGAAGCAACTAGCAGCAAAACGAAAAGTATCAATAAGAAACCTATGCAGTCATTAAATGGGAAAAGGAAAGTTTCCGTGTAGGAATTCCAATCATTATTCATCATTGGAAACAAAAAGTTAAAAATATTCGTGTGAGCATAAGTAAGGAGTCAGTGAATCGATAGTTGGTAATGTCTTGTCTGTCCAGTTGTTATGGGCTTTACATATCCGTTACGATTAATAGGAAGCTTATAATTTGCAAGAACAAACAGAAACTTAAGTATTGCAATTTTTCTTTGTTCCTGCATCAATTCAAATGTGTTCATTTGCATTAGGAAGGAAGGAGAGTCCGACCACTTGAACTTACTGCAAATAAGTCTAACTGCCCGCCTTTGAAGTCTTTCTAGCTTGTCTATGAATTTTTTAGTAAAAGGATCTCACACTATGCTTCCATATTCAAGTTTAAGTTTCAGAAGCGTATTATAGGTTACTAATTTCACGTTAATGGGTGTATTCTTTAGTTTGTGGCGATTATATTTATTGGGAACGTCACTGAGCATTTTGGAAATAACCTGTTCTAATAGCTTACACGAAGTAAACATCGGCGAATTCGACCTGTAGCTGCTCAGAGACAAGAGGTCACCCTTTTTGAGCAGCGGCACAACTCGCACCAGAAGGCAATCACTCGGCAGAGCACCGAATGATTGGCACTTAGAGTGGGCAAGGCGAAAACGACAAGACCATGATGTTGTGGCAGTTGTGCCACAGAGACGATGAAGAGGTCGGCAAGTGCGAGTGCTGAGCTCGGGACACGCGCGGCGGAGCTTTCACGAGACACCAACGGAACGGCTAGGCGGCGGCATCGGGCGATGCAAACTACAGTCTCCTTCCGATGGTAAATGCTTGTAAATATATTTCTGAGTGAAACCTTACTTCTGGTCCCCACAATGTGAACTAAGACTACGCTCTTTTTTATACAGACCCTGTTGTGTTTCCATTTCGGAGCACCGATCGATTGCAACACGCGTGGAAGCGACACTCCAGCAGCTACGAATGACCAGCGCTTCTTCAGGCTATGGTGACGTAGGCGCTGCCCTCTACATTTGTGCACGAAGTGCTGCAACGCCTTTTGGATTCGGAACGTCCAGTGCTGGAACGACCACAAAAGGACTGATCCAGGAACGCTTCGTCAGTGGCTAAGACGAAAGCGACAAGACCATTATGTGAACTCAGACAACACTCTTTTAATGCGAAAGCATTAACTGTCTCATGGAGCGAGCTGACGTCATCAGCTTGAAGCACGAAAACGGCTCCTGGTTTCCGCGATCCCAATAGGAGCGATTCGCCTTCGGTTCCACTGGCAGGCGCGCGTCGACGGGGCTCCCATTGGCCGCTGCGCCATGGCCTCCGAGATCCCGAAGCGCGCGCGCGCTAGTACGCAGCAGACGACAAAGGGAGCGGACGAGCGGCTTGCATGCTTTCGCATTCACAACTCACAAAAATGCTTAGGTCTACCTCGAGCTTTTTAATTCAAGCCCTATTGTGTTCCTATCTCGGATAACCGATCGACTGCAACAAATGTTGGGGCGACACGCCAGCAGCTAAGAATGACCGGGCGCTTCTTCAGCCAGCTCGTCAGCAGCGATGGGGATTTCGGTTTCAAGCTGGATAAGAGGCGCATTGTTAGAGAATGGTACCACATAAACCTTTCCTATCATGTCGGCACAGTTACTTCGACTGGTAATATTTCAGGCAGTTGAAACCTGTTACGATAGCTCAAGCCGTTCAAGCTGAAGGACCAAATTGACGAGCCCGATGGATTTAACTTGACTGACTGTTGTTTTCACAAATCGCTTTCCTGAACGGCTTAAAGCAAATCAGTTATGTTCGCAGTTCGGCAATGGCGTCGTTTCTAGTCAAACCTCTCTCATTCAATGCGTCTAATACGAGACACAGAAAACTTTTCAGAATATGGTGGTCCTTCTTCCGGGGATTAATGATGTTGAATTAGGAAGGGCATTTGCAGGTACAGTCGAATGTTTCGAAGTGTGTGCGAGGTATGGGAAAAGAATCATCCCGTTTACGCAGCACCCCCCCCCCACACACACACACACACACGAACACATACATTCATAGACCCCCTCTTTTCGTGAGTTATTTTGAGAACCTTCAAAGGGGTTTCTTAGACTGTGTGGAAGTGCCTCCCACTTCCGTCGTCACAATTCAGCCCAATCCCTTGTTCATATCAGCTATTAGTAATATATTGTACAGTGCCGTAACTTAATTTGTGTATTTTCTTTGTAATTCCGTTTATATAATCTTATATTTTGTACGTCCCACTCCCCTCTGTAAGGCCATCGGACCGAAGGGTATTTAAATAAATAAAACAGTATTAAAACTGGAGTTGAGAGTGTCGTGTGTCACGCTTTTTCTTTAGCCCTTTCCGATAAGGAACCTTCATTTATCAGCCAAGTCTCTGTCATTCATTAGTGTCGTCCAGCATCTTCGGGTTTTTAATCTAAGTGTATACTCTGCGCATGTGCGGTTTTACGATTCTTGTGTGTATTCTAATAAATTTCAGTTTAAGTTACGCCCCGTCCTGTAGTCTCCTCATCTTCTTGCCCTTGTTTTTTGACGTATATCCCCATTATGAAATAAATAAATAAATAATAGATAATTGCAGTGTCTATTTCGTTTTCATTATTTAACCGCATAGTTCGACCCTCTTGGTGATGAACAAATCAATGTATTAATACCAGTAAGTAAAGACACGTCGTATAATGGCATGATGAGCCATCGGGTGGGCTCGTAGGACAAAACAAAAAATATAAACTAAAGAAACCGCAGTTTCGACGGCTTGCCGCCATTGGCAAAAAACCATCTGAGGCATGCTTCAGCGTTCAAGACAAGAGACGTCTTCGAGCGCGTGTGAAATAGCTGAGTGAAAGCAACATATACAACCGCAGATGGGAAGCCCATAAGAGAAACTAACCATGCTCGCGTATGCGATAAACGGCGGTGTAGCGCGTAGCGTTGCAACGTCACTTGTAGACCCAAATGAAGGGGATCAAGGACGCATAAAGGGCACACCAAGGCCACACCAAGAAGCAGAAACAGGAAACAGCTTTCTTTCAAGGAAACGAAGCAGTATAGAAGAGCGAAGTTTCCACGGTTGGGCAATTTGCTTTGGCCAATGTTTTGGCCTCCTGTATAATCATAATGCCTGCCCCATCGCCCGTTGCCAGCTATCACCGCAACGGTGCTCCGCTTCCCCATACAAGACAGAAAACGTGAACCACGTGAACGAAGTGATTGAACTTACCTCCTGCGTTCTTGCATTTTCGGAGCTATTTTGTGCAATTGGCGTCGTAGCTGCTGGTCGCACTTAGGCAAGTAGTTATTTTTTTCTTTAGCACGCTTTTCGCCGCGTTTTAGGCAGACTCGCAAAAGAAGGTGCAGGGGGTTGTCATTTCCAGAGACACGAAGCAACACCGGTGACAATAAAAAAATTGACGAAGCTTATTTTGAGGAAAGGCTGCGTCCCCAAATTCTACCCCCTGCTATCCGAGAGTAGACTGTATGCACCTTTTGACGACGGATATTAAGGAAGGCCTGTTTAGACAGGCCTTTCCAAATATATGTTTGAGTCAAACATTGGCATCCTGCTCTGCTCAGACTTCACTTGGTTCGGACCTCCCTGTCGTCAAAGGCTGGATCGGCCCATGTACCCTTCCACGGCACCGTTCGGTGCTGCTTGACTGGCTGACATGCCCAGCTCTTTATCCCGCACCTCGAGTTAGTGATGGGTGCCTGACGACATGCACAGTACGTCATATACGAAACGTGATCCCCGGCATGGCTAACACCTTACCCACTGCTTTGGGGACTTTGTAGTGGTTGTAACCCTCAGAAGACACTGACCAATGCAATTCCTCTTCCGCGTCTGCTCTTCGCCTGGTCTTCTTTGGCATCAGCCTAAAAACTTTCAGTGTTCGCTGTTTCGACATTGTGAAAGTTTACCAGATCGTCCGTCTGGCCTATAATTCTTGTTTGGTGATACAACATTTATTCACTTTTGGGAAGTACATATGCTGCTGCTCACCCGCTATGAAATATACGTTCTGAAAGTATTTGGGATTACGTAGTAGCAGTGCGCAGTGGACAAGCATTGTCTTCATTGTATGGGGAGCTGGCTCCCCTTTCGGTCATCATGTGAAGCAGGCGCAACGGCGCCAAAGAGTGGGGAAGCCAGAACTTGGTGTAGTTCAGAAATGGGAGGGCATATATTTATTATGAACTAATGCTTTTCAAACGGAGAAAATCAAGGCGTTTTCGTTTCTGATGAAGTAATGTCTTAAATGATCCGACATTAAAACAAAGAGATGTTTCTTTTTCTCTTTTGTACATAGTGACAATGTTGACAAATGGAAATATATTGTACTCAGCTGCTCCCCCCCCCCCCCCCACCCACGGTCCCCCGGCAAAAGCTGAGGGTTTCCCATCATTGCTGAACTAACCGTATCAAAGAGAACAAAAAAAAAAAGAAAAACTGAATTTGCTTGGTTTTTGGGTGGATCGACTGAAGGCAAGAAACTTCTAAATTATAAAAGCGGTTTCAGCAACCAAAAAGCACTCCAATGGCACACATATTCATATCATAATGAATCCGGAAACTGCCGCGCTTGCCTTTGTGAAGAGCAGCAGAGCTTGCGCATTCCGCGAGACGCAACATTTTAAGTGTGAAGTGCACGAAATTAAAGATGAGGTAAACATTTTACAAATGAAGAAAATAAGTTCTTATTACTTTTAACTTTTTAGGGCAAAAAATAATATAGAGAAAAACAATATTGGCACGTCTAAACAAAACACCAACTCACCGCCACCGGGTGGACTCGAACCACCAACCTTTCGTTAACAGCAGAACGAGCTAACCGATTACGCCACGGAGGCTTGTTTTTTTTATATATTATTAATACTTGGAAAATATAAAAAGCAAATGAGTACATCAATGAAGCAATCGGTTTCTTATGTACATATCAACAAAGTGAAAAGTATATTTAGATTACGGCACACATTGCTCTGATTTGCCTTTTAACACGTCTTTTTTTTTCGGGAGCAAGGGGGCAAGTTAATTAATAACCATTGAGTTTTCGCTTGTTTTTAGCTTGCATTAATATCTTAAATCACATAGTTACGGTCGGTTTGTAATTTTTAGAAATCTGTGGTCCGAGACATGAATCAAACATAGAGAAGCAATCTGGCTGGTTTAATTCAGATGCATGGACACTTCTTACTTTCGCTACTTGTTCTAAAAATAGAGACTTTGCTGTGCGAGGTTTTTCTGCGTGTCGGCCAATCACTCTGCATTTCCGTAAACTTTAGTAATAATAATAATAGTAATATTAATAATCCTTTACTATGATACTATGAAGCGCGAACGTATCGTACTTAAGCTATTTCATTTTCTGAAAACGGAAGAAATCGATGGCTATAATAGGTAAGAATGAGGACTTTCTTAAGGGTATATTATAGCACATCCCAGAACAAAAACAATGCTCGATGGTTTCCGGCTTATTATATAATCTACAGTTTACTGTCCAGGGGACAAATATTTATTTTTCTTGTATATACCTCTTAACAGGTAACGTGGTCATGTGTAATTTAAAGAAAATGTCTTCATTGATGCAGGCACGCCCATTCGTTTTACTCTTTTAAACACATCACTAATTGGGTCAAGGGTTAAAAGAGTGTGAGAAATCGGTGTCGAAAAAAGGCTCTTCGTAACACTTACTGACAATGCTTTCCGCGAGGCAGAAAACGAATACTCTAATAAAAAGCGTACTTTGAGATAGGCGAACGTATCAGCCACCTCCTTCAAGAAGCCCCAAGGCATGCCCTGAAATGTTTGGTCAGTTGAAACAATCAAATAATGTAAACATTCAGCGAGGCGTAATTGTAGCACAGTCTCCAAAGGAACATGGTTCACATTTCCAAAGAAAAGGAAACGGGATACTATAGTCGGTGACAAGCCAAGAACGAAGTGGAAGCTCCTCCCACCTCTTTCCCCTTCAGCGGAGCGAACACTGGAGAGGAGGCGACCTACTCTCCACCGTTCGCTCCGCTGAAGTGGAAAGGGGTGGGAGGAGCTTCCACTTCGTTCTTGACCTGTCACCGACTATAGTTTGCGGACGAAAGGTGACTTAGTCCCAAACCTCCTTGTTCAAGACGGGGGAAAAGATTCTCCCTTTCCAGTGGTTCCCAAGTTCAGGACTATATGAACGCGGCCAAAATTTATTAAACTTTTGTATATTTTTTTGAGAACAATGATGCACCTGTAGTACATACATACGCTTCGAGACTAGGAATATGCTGCAAATGCTGGCTTTTAGGAATATGCTGCAAATACTGGCTTTCGTGAATATCGAAATGTCCCTTCCTTTCCACGCATCTGATTTTTTTCTTAAGTGGTTCTCATTGTTGACCAGTAAAATCCACAACTACGGATTTGTGATAATGGCGCCCCTAGGTACGTTAGAGAGCCTCGATCCCAAGCTATTTCTCCAAAGAAAAGGGGTTTTGTTGGCCAGAAATTATACTAAAAGCCGTTACATTTTGATGTGTTTATAGAGGTTCCTGTAACTATAGAATAGCGTTCCGTTAATTTCATTGCTTCGTTCACACTGCTTTTGTCGGTACCGAAAATTGCAAGGTCATCTTCGTATGCGAGAACTTTCACTCCTGCGTTGCCTATAGAATATTCGTTTACCTTTTCGCTTTAGAGAGTACTAAGGCACACGGGTTCTTAAGTAGAGGGCGAAGAGCAACGGGGAAAATCACAAAAACTTTAAAAAAGACTAATTTATTGGGGTTTACCTCTAACGCCGCTAGGATAATCTTCGCGGTTTGTTGTTGGTCAGAAGATGAGTTTGCGAACATATCTGACCCGTGTTGGGTGGTCCAGACATCTTCGCAAGCTCGTCTGACACGCGATCTCTTATTTGCGATGCGATGAATCGCCCAACTCCCTGCATACGTATCTGGCTCTAGTATTTCGTGCGTGCCGCTCATTAAGGGCGCGACGAACGTCACATGCGGCTGGCATGGTTCTGAAATGCGACCTTTTTCGTTCTGTACCTTGTATCCGAGGCTCTGAGAATGCTGGATTAGTACTTTTATGAACCAGAAACAGCCTCCCGTATTTCCTCTTCCGGGTTGTCACTAGCAGACTTGTGCCCGTTACTTGAGAAATGTAATAAATAACAATTACAAATGACCGAGCCTCAAATGTAATGGATTACCGATACAAGTTAATTTCGCTGAAAAGTATTTGATTACATTGCTCGTTGCATTACAAATTACTATCACGTTACTTTTTCCGATACACTTATCAAGAAAACAATAGGAAGACTTTTTATGTCTTCAAAAATGTTTTCCAACACAACTTTCGATTTCTTATAGGCCCGCATTATGGTAGTCCTTGTCAAATTAAAATATTTTATTTTAAGAGAAATAATGCAGGGGCACTCTGTAAGTTGACAAGTCAGCGAAAGCTGCAACCACACCCGCCATCTCGCTAGCTCACAGCGACCGGAAATGATCCCTAAACATTCTTAAGACAAAGCTAGCGGTGCGCATGCTCAGTAGCAGCGTGTATCTCCTCTAGGAGATTCTTAAGTAAGGAAACGATCTACGAACGCTTCCTTTTAAAACGGGCCTTTCAAGCGTGAGCGCAATGTCTCAAACATGCGGTCTCGTGCCTGTAGCTTTGACGCACTGTCAGCTTATGCATGAACGGAGTATAGTGTGCATGCAGTACTGAAAAATGCATTGGCTGCATGCGTTGCCTTTTTAATCTTTGTTTTTCGCATATTTGTATATGACTTGCACGTTTGTCTAATGGCTCCACTGACCGGTCATACAAAGAATTCTGTTTTATTTTCGGTTATTCTCCTCTTCACGATACTTTCTATTTTGTTGAACTTGCTATCTTTATGCTGCTGCATTGCCTGCTCATATTTCTACAGTTTTGTATTATGTTATATTTTTAAACACTAACAAGTAATCAAAGTAATTCGTTAGCAATATTTGTAACGAAATTACATTACAAATTACTGCCGCAAAAATGTAACGTGGCAGTTGCAATATTACTTGAAAAAGTAACGTTTTACAAGTAATCCGCTACTTGTAACGGATTACTTCTCAAGTCTGGCCACTGGTGGTGCCAGCAACGGTGGTTTTGCTCAAAGATACGACTTGAGTAGCTCTACTCTTGCCCATAAAGGAATCTGATTAATCTACGTCGCATATACACAGCAGAAAAAAAAATGCAAATACGTCATTTAAAGATTACGTCGTCCTGTACCCATCCCAATTGGTTACTCTGCAGGTATCTACGTAGTGGTGCAGCAGTGCGATGTTTCTGAACACCTAGTCGTAAGCTTGTTTTTACCTCGCTCAACATCGTATATATCGCAATGAGCATCTATGAGTGAGACCTTTGGAATACTTGACGATTTGCAAAACTCATAACGGTCCAACGAAATATGCTTTTTGTATACTCTCGTAGAACTTGTGATCGCGTGTTTGTGGCTTAATCAAACTATAGAGAGCTACCAAACTAGATTGAGCCAGACAAAAGCAGAATGCAAATTATTTCTATTGTCCCCAACAGTTTGAGGAACGCAGGGTGCGGCGAGTTTCGAGAATTTTAATATTGCCAAAGAGGCGTGAAACAAATAGGCGTGAACATAAGCCGCGCCATTCGTTTCCAAAGCAGTTAGTGACTGCAGTAAAACAAGAATTCACATTTAATCGATGTAATTATGTGGATTCGTGTCCGCTTTCACGAAAGATAGAACGTTATGTGAGCACCAGTGCATTTCTAAGAACATTTGCATACCTTAAACTCAAAGTACAATTACGCATAAAACAAAGATACCGAAACAAATATAGATACAGATGTAATAACTATATATTAGATAGATTCAATGCATTGCTCGACAAACTGACACGTTTTCTCAAAACCGAGCTCTGCCGAATATTGGCGCAATGCGGATATCGGTGGCCTCTATTTGGCCTGATTATCTTTAAATATGGTGGTTAAGCTTATGGGCGACTACCTGGTTTTTCCCCGCGACCTGGACATTGTCTGGCGACGGAACAATGCAACCTCTCAAATGTTAGTCTGTTTCTTTTTTTGTTTTCTTCCGCTTGCCAGAATATATGCAAACCTATCTGCCTTTAGACTGGATAGTTTCGTTGCATGCAGGCGACCCGTTCGGGCGCACGCGAAGCGCCGATTCCATCATCCGAAACACGATTCCATTTCCTGGCTGAGTGGATCCCATTTTAAGATTCGTGAAATCTGAGATTTCTTATTTCCGAGACAAGAAGCTCTTTCGAGGAACGAAAGTATGCAGTCGAGCTGGTTAGAAAACAGGTTTCAGGTTATGAAACAAGCAGCTATACCCGAAAAATGCTTTCTGTATTTTTCCCTAAAGATAAAGTCAAATCCAGTAGGTATCGTACACGAAACAAGAAAGGTTCTGGTAACATACTCAAAAAAAAAAAAAAATTTCGTTCAAAATTTTTTTAATGTCGACTGATCACTCTTTTTGTTTTGTTTACTGAATGCGCTGTCAGATATTTTTCGATGGTGACATGGGTACAAATGTCGTCTCTTCATTTTTTATATTATCTCTTAAGCAGGACCTTTCTGGACAAATGTAATCTTCAGGTTTGATCACCTGTAAAGTAAATTAAAAAAATTAATAATCGAAAAAGTGGTATTTATAGTTATTCTTAATCTTGCGAGAGCAAACCTCAAAATTAATCTAGCGAAGTGCAGCTCTTCCACAGCCGCGAATCATCGTCCTTGTAGTATAATAAAATACCAGGGGTCGGATTTTGGCCACCGCCAGAGCGAGTTCGAGGTCGAAATTGCTCCTCACGGAGCGAGCGAAGGTAGCCTTCGTAGGCAATTTTTCTGCTAACACGAGCCAAGAATGCGGCTCGTCTGCTACGAAGCGTCCTCTGCAAAACAGAAATTAAGCTAGAAAACACTGGACGTCATCTGCTAACAGTCCGGAAAAAAGTTAGCCTTCTGTTACGAACCGAGCGCCGCGGCGGAGTGAGATCGGACGCGGGCTGAAACTGTGATCGTCTGCTGTTTCACGTTTGATGCCAATGACAGCCCGTGCTTCATTTGCAAATCTCAAGTCGTTCTGCTGGCGTACACTATGTGACATCGACCGCTGGATGAAGGAGTTCTAAGAACAAGCACATCGGAGGCAGCGATACCTCTCTCGCTATTTGTATGATGGTGAGACGTTCTCACCAAAATATTGCCCGAATGTGAACTCGGTAACGGGTTAAAGATCTCTCATTGGCAGATTACGCCTAAGCTGGGGCGCCACGTCCAATCAGCAGCCAATAACGCCTCGCTTTCACCATGAACAAAATGGAACCCTTGCAGCTATCGCTAAATACACCAAGTAGTTGGCGGAACATTCTTAGCCCAAACACTACCGTACCTTTGCATATTTTTTTTTTGCCTCACACCTAGAAGACATTTACCAAAAATACTGGTCTGTTGGAAAGTAGCAGTAAAATGCGAGAAGCTGCAGTTCTGTTTGTGCCAAATGTGCCTGCCGAGCATTGTATGATAGACCCACTTCAACAGATACCGGCCACTATATATGCGTGTGAATTCTCTAAACAATTTTAAACCTTGTGGTCTTTTTTAGCGTAGTGTTGGGAATTGAGATATGCTAGCACAGGTATTACTTTCGTTCGACAGTGAACGAAGGTGAAGCAGCCAAAGCACACCGATCCCGCTGAACTTCTTTGGCAGTTTGGTACAACCCAAGAAGCACTAAATTAAGCCGGGCCAACAACACGCGCATTGTTTATAGTACATCGACTCAACGCTCTAATGACACGCCACTGTGGTGGCGCTGCTGTCGGCACCGGGCCTGCGCACACGCCTCATCTCACGCGAATCTGGTTGCTGTGCACTTGCGGTGTCCACAACTGGTGTGGGCAAACGCAGGCTTCTTGGGAAACAGCGTGATTTTGTATAAGTAGATATCTAACTGTCATTACTCGTGACTCGATCAAAGGATAAAATTTATATATAAGGGACAACAGTAGGAACATCTAAATTGAAGGTGCACTGACACTCAGATACCGATGGCCTATGTTTTTTGTGTGTTTTATCTTTAAATATTGCGTGCAGGCTAGTGTTTCATTCGTACTAATTAAAAATACTGAGTAAAAATTAAAGATAGCACTCTGCATATAAAAGAGAACTCTTGATGACAGCTCTCAATTCGACGATGTGAATAGAAGCTTGTAATCCTCTAACCACAAGCTAGACAGAGAGAATGAAAAACAAAAACTGGCTTTCTGTCATTGTGGACGTACTTGAGGTTCAGCATTGTCCTATTGAGTGAATGAACTAAGCCCATAAAAAAAATTGACCGCATCTCCACGCGGTGAATGATGTTGATTGGGGCGAAGCTCTGGTGGTGCTTGTCTGCGTACACGCTGAGCCGCAGCATGCCGAGCCTTTCGTTCGTTCTTCATCCATGTCAGAAAGAGAATGTGTGGTATGGAACGTGGTTATATTGTCACGAATGACGAGGTGACAAAACAAAGGAATGACTGAGGAAAACTGAAACGTTTAATGGGGCGAGACTTTCTGTGCCCCATTAAACGTTTCAGGAAGATACAACAACATAACAACAATAACATTAAACGTTTTCAGGAAGATAACAACAGAGCGTCGCGGGCGTCGAAGGCGGCGAAGCAGCAGGATCGAACGCTGAGGCGCAAACTGGACTCTGGCTCGCCACGCGAAACCCCTTATGTACACGCGCGGGCTTCTGGAATAATCGGCGTAGAAGGGTCTCGACGCGTAAACATTCCGAACTCGAACAAGCAACAAGATTCCCCGAATTTTCCGGAACACTAAATTGCAGGAATAAACAAAATACACGTCGCTCCCAGGAATCGAACCCTGGCCTTTCGCGCGGTAGGCAGGCGCGCTAACCGTTAGGCCACGCGCGCGCTGCCCACTTGGCCAGCAGCGGGCTGCGGCAACTCGCTACGCAGCCCAGAGCATTTGAACTGCAGCGCCCTCTCGTCTATAAACGTTGAGCCAATGCATGCAAAGTTTAACGCGATTATATACGCATTTGACCGCAGCGCCCTCTCCTGTATAGACGTTGAGCGGCTACATGCAACGTTTCATCCATGACATCCCCAGCTCTTGAGTTACTACCACATCTCAGAGCCCCCTACTCGTCCTGTCGCTGCGCAAACAGATTTCAACATTTTTTTTTCATCATTTTTTTATCATTTTTTTTTTCATCCTTTTTTTTTTTTGCCCTACACGAACATGTGAGCTCACGTGCTCGTAATTTTTTTCATCATTTTCTTTTTTTTTTTTTTCTTGCCCTACACGAGCACGTGAGCATGTGCTCACGTGCTCGTGAGCGTGAGTCACGTGCTCGTAGCGTGAGCTCACGAGAAGGAGCACGAACACCCGACGCCGGACGGCGGACGGACATACGGACATGGCTAGCCCCTAAGGAGCTTCGCCCCTAAAAGTAATTAGAAGAAACGAGAGCCGCTAATGGCTGTCTCCTCATTAAGGAAGGGTTTGGTACCGTGACTCACGGAGTAGAATCGTCCACTTTTGGCTTGAAAAATAGTCCCATCCGCTGGTAAATCAAATGACATACATTTTCAGAAAATTACCTACTCACCTTGCGATGTAGAAAAGTTGTCATAAAACAAATTGTTTTATATCTTAGCAAGCAAAAGGGCTCTGAATAAGCATTTTACGTTTCCAAAGCATATGATAGCGTAGGGCTAAGCTAAAAAAAGAGTGTATAGGTCAGCTGACTTCGTTCAGACTGACATTGTAAGCCCTGAAGCGAGGGCTAGGCGGTGCGAAGGACAGACACTCGCTCCAAGGTTCACAATATCAAGAATCAGATTTTCCTGAAACGCCATGAATTCAGGAATATGTTCCATCACGGATTTTTTTCTATTTATTTCGTCAGAAGTCGGCAGCGCGGAAGTGGCAGTGCTATCATCTGATTTATGTTTTATTTCTATCCTACCATTATATGCCTAGCTAAACGAACCGACGTTCTATGAAACGAGAGAATAGCGTGACCCTGCTGAAGTCGCTCAGGTTTTTGTGCCCGTTTCCTCATAAAGACAATGGAAGACAATCCACTACTTTTTCTTTTTAGTGGCTCTCCCAAAAATATCAGCCGTGAGCACCCCATTGTTATGGAATCAATACGAGTCGGACCGATCGGCTGAATCTGTATTCGACAACGTGAAAAGGAATTCTGCGCCATTATGTCCCCAGCTACCTGATGACCAGCCTTCGAAATCATTTTCTAAAAAATAAATGGAGTAAAGTGGGTGCATAAACAAAGCAAGCCGGTAATATGTTTTGTTTTTGTTAAATGAATAGAATAATATGCATTAAATATTTATTTATTATTACCCAATGAATTGTTTTTCGTTATAGTAGGGGAATCAGAAAAAACACTGGAATATTTTTTCTTTCTTGAAAGGAATGATTAGATAACATAAAACAATTAATCAATTATTAAAATGGCAAGTAGCACTGCAAAACAAAATCGCAGCACGATTTTATTTGTTCTTTCAGGAAATATGACGACACCTTGTTCCCGAATCGTAAACCATGAGTTAGACAGACTGTAGGTTAACTGGGGAACCATATCAGGTGCTGCATCCAACATAGGCCGCGATTCAAATAAAACATGCATATGCTTCACAAAGGGATAAGGTCGGTAACGTATTGGTGTCTGCGAGTCGCCAATTTAGTGAGGCACATAGCATCTAGGATAAGAACGTTTTAACTAGATTTGCACAGTTTCCTTTTGAAGTAGTTAAAATAAACAAAAGAAATTTCCACCTAAAAATCTGGCGGGTATCTCCGAAAATTACTAAATCACAAAATGCTAGAGAGAATTCGACTGTGTGCTTCACTTTTCTCGGTGCCTAAAATGTATGACGATTCGACGCGCACCCGCGGTTTTTCCGTTTCTTATTTGCATTTTCGCTCAGCCAGTTTTTCGCCTGTGGCACAACGGGTAACTTTTGCTCACCGCCCCACTCCTGCGCCCTCCAAATACTGCTTCTGTTTACCCGATTTAGTCGTTTTCAAATGACACTCGACAAGTTTCTAATTGAAAGTATATGTTCCTCTTTTCACCAACCGGAAAATAAGATGTGAAACAAATTAATAATCTAAATTTTTCGAAACGCTCTGCACATCAATAGGTTGGCCTTCGGTGATGACTTACAGAGCAGAAAATACTTTTTTTCCTCTCAAATACACCCGGCATATGTTTTGGCAGTGCGCTCGGCACAATAAACTAAACCGCCAGTGCGTCAAATGTTTACTCACGAACCTTAACGTGCAAGGGTCTTCATGTTACATTATCACTGCCTTTTGGGAACCGTTAATCTCACGGGGTGCGCGAGCGGTCGCCCTGGCTTACGGGTGACGTTGACAAATGTCACACTGAAATCGTTTTCTTCGGTAGACCGACACAAAGCTTCTAGAGTGGCGATGAACGAAGCCTAACGCGCACTTACGTGAAGTAATGTTCCATTAGACACCGTCTAACGCGAGATCGATGTTAGCTCTGTAAATAAGGGGCTCCCCACGCTTTGTCCCCCACATGAGACTGTACTCTGGAGTGTTGTGTAAAACACTTCGGGGAAACAACAACAACAAACAATATACGATATCTAGTTTTGCTGTTAGCGTCTTGTCTACGTCGTATTATTTGTCTTACACAAAGTTCCGCCTCGGTGACTCTCTTTGGAGCACTTGTGTTAGGAGCGCAATGTCCAAAGTACATCCCACTGTGGAGCGTCGGAGAAATAGCAAGCACAGATCTCTAAGAAGGATTACAAATAGCGGTTGAAAAGAAAACTGAAAAAAAGTGAGGAAGTATATGAAAGACATTTTGGAAAAGGTAAGAAAACAAAATTACATTTTTGAAAGAGGATTCAGGCTCACGGTGATTGAACAGATCTTCAGTTTCTCCGAAGTGGCTAGTTTCGTCGATAGCCTGGCGTTCTCGTAACTTAAGTTTTATCGCGAAATGGGGATTATTATGGGATATATGAGAGAGCAAGTCGAGAACACTCAAAATTTATAATCGCCACACGTCGTTTTTTTTTTTCTTTCTTTTTTTTTTGCCGTTTCGCTATCGATCGAATGACGGGTTAGAAGAAGGTGGCAAATACACACAAAAAAACGTATAATTTTTTATGCTTATCTAAAATTAATCTACCAGGTCTGTTATAAAACTGGCAATTGGGTTGCACAGAACAGTCCGCTCACTGGCCTAAGCTTCTATTCTTGGCCAGTCGTCATACCTTTAGACGGTGAAGTCATAGCGGCAAAAAGCTTTTCCAAGCGTTATTCTATTTAACAAAGGGAAGGAGCGCTAAAGGCTCTAGGGATAGCCCCCTCCCCCCCAAAAAAATAAATAAAAAATAGAACGACTGAATTACAGAAAACAGCATCAGGCGAAAAAAACAAAGTCCTGGGCGTTTTGGGTGTAGTTATGTTTTGGCTGCGCCAGTGAGCCAGCCTGCGACTTGTGACCGCATATGTCTGCTTGTGACAGTATATTTATTTATTTATTTTCGTTCATTTATCTATTTGATATTCATGGGACACCCACGTCACAAATGTCCCGCTAAATATTGGGAAGACAAGTTCTCGATACATTTTTAATGTGAAAGATCGTGACCTCATATGCTACATGGCGTCACGTTTAACTTTAGCGTCACGTCATTGATTCCCTGCCTAATTTAGCGGATTCATTTTCCCGCTAGAATTAAAGGGCAACGACGTGCGTACACGAAAAGCACACGGGATCGGCTGCGAAACGTTTTTTAGTAGATCGTTCCGATACCTCCGATAACGATGCCCTCTACTACACATGTAGCACTGCACTGGCTTACGCACGACGAGCCGACCCGACCAATGCACGTTGACTTTAAGTGTTACCCGATGGGATGCGTACCTGATTCGGCCCGGCTGGAAACTGGCCCCAAGTGAAGGTGCCTTGACAGGGGAAGATAAATCACGCGTGGGGACTGAAAACAATGCGCCCAGCGTGGACTTTCTTGTTGGCCCGAACCCGTGCAGATTTCTAATTCCACGTGCATCTTACGTTTATTTGGTATTGTTATCGGAGGTACAAAACGACCCGCTAAAACACTCACCAAAACGGTGAAAAAAAAAAAAAACCATTTGCAAGGGAAGAGAAGTTAGCTGAAGAGGATGCGCCATAGAGTTATTATAATGTACGCTAGAGGTTCAACTGGCGCTAGTGTCTATGCTACTTCCGTGACTGCAAATTGTAAGCAGACAGCAACCAGTCTACTTTTGCGGTGCTCCTGTGCATTCCTATGGGAAAACGCGCGTGCGTTTTGTCTCTTCGCCGGATAATAACATGGAACGCTTTGGTTATTTGGGTCTTACCTAATAGTATGTACAGTCGCCGGCCATATGAGCTCCCCGGCCGAACGCCGACCGGATCAGCGAAAATCCCGCACGCGGCGCGTCGAGCGTTGCCGCGTTTTGGGAGCCGGGCTATTGGGACCAAACCATTCCGTTATCAAAGGGGTGGACGCATAGCTTTTATCGGGATTCCAGCCTTTAGAAGTGTGAATCACAAAAACATGGCCGATTAGAATTGCCGTCTTCGGGTGTTGGCCCCAAGTGTTCGGAGATGATGTTATAACTGCTGATAAACTGGAGCTTGCTTTAGGCGTAGATAAAGCAGCAGTGTTCGATCGATGCTTACAAATGTAAAAACCCTATGTTTGATATGATATTAGGCATGACAACAATGATCCCTCGGCAAGCGAGAAGTGGCCGACCAGGAAGCCATCTGCAAAGTCATCGTGTAGAGAATTACCCATGGCGAAGCAACACGCTACTGAGCGCAGAACAATAGAGTCTCCTCGATAAAACGCGTTCATGAAAAGTGCCTGAATCTTTATTCTGCTTCGACACAAATCTTTTTTTTTGTTATCTATAGCATATCCTTATAGATTAAATAAATTATTTCAAAATCGCTTGTCATTGTCTAGTCTAGGTTTAAGAAAGATTGTAAGAAAGGGGCTTGTGCGTAGGATTACTCTTCGGGTAGGAAATATTTAAAATGACAAACCGGTTTTGCAAATAAAAAAGTAGCATATAACACGTCAGAGATATTATGCAGTGAAGAATTTCGATAAGCCGTCTGCGTTTACCTACAACCGGAAGCGGGATTGTAATCGGCCGTGCTTCAGATTCACGTTCCAAAACGCGGAATGCTATTAAACTTCCTGCGTCCACCCCTTTGATAACGGAATGGTTTGGTCCCAATAGCCCGGCTCCCAGAACGCGGCAACGCTCGACGCGCCGCATGCGGGATTTTCGCTGCTCCGGTCGGCGTTCGGCCGGGGAGCTCATATGGCCGGCGACTGTACCTTGATTAACATTGTAAAAGTGTAATTGCTTTAGTTAGCGCATTTTTCTTCATCAGTGAACGATGTTTGAACTTCGCTACATTTCAATCCCAAACATGTGTTCCGCAGCAGGTGTGTAAAAACAAGCGACGATTCAAAGCCAAATTACAATCGAAAGGAATATAGAGTGAGTTCAAGGCTCGCCAGCATCCCGTTGACGCTTATATATTCATAATATGCCAGTCCTGTCACTATATGAAAATGACCCCGTCGTGCATGAGCGGATAAAAACATTCAAATAAAGAATAAAATACGTGGGCTATGAAAGGTGTCTCTTCGTATTGTTTTCTCTGCCGGGCAGCTTTTATCGGGCACTTGTTCTCAAAGATTTCGAGTGTGCGGGTGATGTTTTCAACGCAAAACAAACATCTTCGCACATCTTCAAGAGCAGAAAGAACAAAGCGGTACTTACTTATTTAAAATCGGAATATATTACGTGGCCTTCAATTTATTTTGATCGTACATGCACGGGTAGTTACTGATCCAGTGTTACTGCGTAGTTCTTGCCGTCTCCCTTAATTTCCAGATGTCCTTCGTTCGTTTGGCACGTATATCCCTCATGCTGAAAAGCGCCGACGTCGTGTTCGCGCTAACAGTGTCCGACAGTGCACATAAATACACGTACGGAGCCGTTAAAGCACCGTTTTTAATGCGATGAATTTGAAAGATAAACGCCGTAACTGACCAATTATTTCATCGGCCTGACTGAGAAACGTTCCAAGCTACCTAGTACGTACGAATTATTCGGGATATTTGCTCTTATGATCGAGCGCAGGGAGAAAATGCACTCACTCTTTCCCATAGAAATGCATTACCGGAAGTCAATTTCGGACTGGTTGCTGTCTGCTTCAATTTGCGTCAGCACACTAGCGCCACTTGAACCTCTAGCGTACATTATAATAACTCTATGGGATGCGCTGGTGGGGCACGCGTGCGGGGAGTTGGACCAATACCACGTTGAAGACGAGGCCTGTCCCTTTCCCTTCGAAACGCCATCAGCAGTGGAACCACGTAGCGCCATCTGGCATGCGTAAGCATCATCGACAGCACGTCTTGCAGCGGCTCACAACGAACTTCGAAGGGGCTATGTTAGCACCCGTCGACGCCAAGACGGACGTGTTCACCGCTTTGCGGCGGCTCTAGCCGAGCTTCAGCATGTTTGCCGCTGGGGGCGGGTCGGTGATCAACTAACAATGACGACATATTCTCACGAGGGACAAATGATGAGTGCTATTGCTTGGACGCGAGCGAGTGTCGTTCGCCGGTCGTGTCAATAGACCCTTTTCCGAAAGACTGCTCCCTCTGTTGGCAGCTGTGACATATGTGCACAACGGCGGACAATAGCCGCAACGTCACGGCACCATTTATGCGTTTGGTTGGATTAGAAGTAAAAAGAAACACCCCCAGAAGAAAGGTAATGAGGGCACTGACGTTGCACTTTCGACGCTGTTTGATTGGCTCGTCGGCTCCTAGTGTTGGCCGAGCTCGGACGCTCACCTTCGCTATATATCTTATGGAGTGACTTGCGCCTTCCTCAGTACAGTTGTTCCGCCGTTCTGCGGTGGTTCGACCTTCTTTATAATCGGCACGTGACTTTTCGAAAGCGGTTTATACATTTTAGATAGGCTTACGCAAGCTCGTCGTCGTCGTCGTCGTCGTCGTCGTCGTCTCGTAATCGGAGCCAGCAACCGCGATCGGCAAGAGGCTATTTCAATATCTCATGAATCTTCGCATCCCGACAGGGACTTTACTGTGAATTTAAAGTTAAATCTTTTATAAATATGCCTGCAGTCTCACGCTATCCTTCAATTTACTTTAAATTGCGCCATCTCTTTGAAGTGCATAGCTCGTGTCAAATTGGTTTCATCAATTTTTTTTTAGGGTCTCTTAAGTGATTACGCCACCCCTTCTGTTACCTCAGCAGTATGAATTCACTTTTGATACTCAAACTTTGAAAGAGGGAGAACACATTAGTCGTTTTTGGTGTTTATTTTATCAGAATGATGCCTCCTTTTCTTTTTTAATATCTAGAAGTGGTTGTGCAAGCCGTCTAATGGCATTTTTTGTCTCAGCTGGTCTATTTGTGCAGAAATAGTTGTTTGTAATAACTGCAGTGTGAAAATTAGGAAATATTCTCGAATCTCAAACGTGGGCTAAACAAAAAAGAAAAAAGAACAATGAAAGTGCAATTTATTATTTACATAAAACCAGTCATGCATATTTTTGTCGAACTGTCACGTTCAAGACATACAAAACGTGTCTCGCCTATTGATTATCTTGCTGGCTGTTGGCTAGCACTGCAGAATAAAAAAACAGCAACAACCATAAAAACAACAGTGGAATGTTAAAATGTATCGACCAAGTCTAAAACACACCATCGATAATCGCTTCCTCTGATAGGAGAAGGAAACTCCTTGCTGGAGTGATATTGACTTATGATTAAAGCAATCATAAGAAATATCAACTAAAACATGTGAATATTCATACGGATAGCTAATAAAGCACAAGCTAATGTTGAGCTGTTAGATGCACTCTGAATTTATAATTTGAAGCTCTCATCTCACTTCAAATGTTAATCTTCAGAAAACTTATTATTCTTGGTTTCAGAGTAACGCGTGTAAACACAAATCACAGCCAAAAAATAACTAATCACATCTTGCTTCGATTTTATTTTAATGTGTGGTGAAGCAGGACTAAACACAGGCAGAGTTCTGCAAGTCTTGAAGTCTTAGCTTGTGTAGTTTTGTGATCAATTGAAGACGCTGGATATGTAATGTGCTTCAAAAAGACGTCCTCGAGTGGTCATATATTTTATGTTTCTTCGCTACAAGTTTTATATGCAACATTTACGCTCCATAGCCGAAGTCTGGATTATCGCAACCACGAACATTCTGTAACGCGTTCAAAATATCAAAATCTAATATAAAATGTTGAATGCCAAAAGAGAAGTTCCCATCGACCGTCCTACTTCGCAAGAATAAAAAAACGCAATCTCTCGTGTCAAATAAAAACAAATAAATAAAAAAAATAAAAAAAACATTATAGTTTGCAGTCGCGCCAAACTTGGCGCGATGCGTAACTAGAGAGTGCTGGATTCACTTGTGCGTAACTAGAGAGTGCTTTGGATTCACTTGTGTACCCGGTTTTATTGCTCATTAACGTCAAAGCCCAATTAATAAAATTGAATGATATCAGTATCCAAGGCACTGATATTATGAAAATATCGATTCCGTGCTTGTCATCTTATTTAGGAAAACAAAGTTTTGTTTCTCAAAAGATTGTAGCTAAAAGAATGTGGTAAACGTTCTGCACAATTATAAAGCTTCGCAAAATTTTTATGTTTACTATTCTGCGGGCGGTGACATATTAAAACCTAAGTGACGCATGCCAATATTCATATTTCATTATCAGCCAATATACCATTCCGTCCATTTGTCTGCATGACGTCAATGGCGTCTCCGGCACTTCGAATGATCTCTTGCCAAGATGGAAGCGCCCCTTGTTTCCGACGCCAGTCAACACCGACTTTTAGCAGCAACTTTTTCCACGTACCACCTACGCGGGGTTACGTCACGGAGTAGTAATGACATTCTCTTTTGCTCGCGGTAGCTTTTGTTCGCTACGTAAAGCGATCGTGCTCAAATAGTGTGCACGTCGTCCCAGATCGTCGGCCTTTCATTCTTCGTTTTTTTTTCTTCCTACCTCAAGGTAAGTCGAGAAATAGTGCCACTATAAGTTTTAAAGCGAAGGCATTAGCTGTCCCATGGAGCGAACCCGGCGGTGTCTGTAGCAGAAAAAAACGGCACCAAAATTTTCATTTTTTCATTGACTGAGCGAAACGGCACCTAAAGTCCCATTGGTTTCGACGCGTCATACCAGAATGCTTCGTCACGGAAGCCGGCGATGCCGTTCGAGGTCAAAGCACACGCGCATCAGAAATAAACCACAAAGAAAAGCACAGCACCGCATATGCCTTTTCACAAAAGACGGCGGGGCCACTCAAGTTCAAAGCACGCGTGCCTCAGAAATAAAACACAAAGAAAAGCACAGCAACGCAGATGCCTTTTTCACAAAAGACGGCGGGGCCACTCAAGTTCAAAGCACGCGTGCCTCAGAAATAAAACACAAAGAAAAGCACAGCAACGCAGATGCCTTTTCACAAAAGACGGCGGGGCCACTCAAGTTCAAAGCACGCGTGCCTCAGAGATAAAACACAAGAGAAAAGCACAGCAACGCAGATGCATCGTCACGGAAGCCGTGGAGCCGGGCGGGGTTTGCAGCGTCTGCGCAGCGGGGGAGCGTGATGTGTCACCGCCAGAGCGCTGTGTGAAAGAGGAAGACGTGGGGGGCGGCTGCTAGTAGGAATGCGCTGGGTGTAGGAATGCTTCCGAATTCCTACACGTAATCAGTCGTAAGTGTCCTCCTGTAAAGGTTTATTCAAGAAAGTGGTTTCATAGAGCACCTTAAGAATTCTACGGTCGCCACCAACGAAGTTGTACGTTGCGTGAGATGGACTTGAATGAACTGTCTCTATCAACCTTTTCCACCGGGCTCTGAATGCATCGTTGACGGCTCTTACGTTATTAAACAGAAGGCTTCCTAGCAAAAAGTACGCCTTCAGAGCCGCATTCATTCATTTGCATTTGGTTGTAACAGTGAGTCCCAGTTAAGTAAGTCTGGTTAAGCAATGACTGCCACTGTCCCTGTCGTAGCGTTGACAGTATACTTTTAATATTTAATTACAAACTAGCCCAATCCTCAACATTATTCAGTCTCTTATTATAACGCAATGAAAGGAATCGTGTGCCGAAGTCACTTTGCATTGCACCAACATCTCGACAAAAATTATCCGCAGCATACTTCGGAGTGGAGATCATTAATGCTCGAAAGGTTCGAATGGTACAAACTATATTCAGTGCATTTTTTCCGAAACAATCAGAGCTCCGGCTATTTTCATCTACATCGTACGTCATTTGTAATTCTCCAACACGGCACATCGTACTACTGAACTAATCTGGAAGTTAGAATCAGGATTAGCCTCATTACGGAAGCGAACGTAAAGCTGCGTGGGCTTCATTGACGTCATGATATTCTGATTTAGGTTGCCTGCATTCGTCGCATAATTTGGTAGATGTAAAATTTTGTGTGATTAATGAGACGTGGCCGCAGCATGCAGCGTGTCCTTTTATATTAATATCCAAGCAATAATATATTTGTGAATGAGATATGCTTCCATTGCATTGCCTTCGATTGCTCGCGATGCTTGCACCAAATGCTCAACACAAACCTATTATTATGCTTCCCAATAACTTCTATAATATTGGTCTCCACTGCGTATTAAGACTTCAGGGTCACTAAACTCGTCAAACACAAAGTTGGGCCGAAGTTAACGGAGCGTGCTGATTGGACTCTCGTGACAGTGGTGTCGCGCGGGATGAGATGCATAGGCGTGGACTAAAGGGGGGCATCGGGGCTCGTGCCCCCCTAATAAGATCCGGGGGGCGCGAGTTCCGGGTTTAGGTTATGATCCTTACCGAGACGCTGTTTGCGTGCCATGTAACGAGCTTCTAGAAGTGGCATGTAAACAAAATAACGCCCGCGTTGCGTTTAGTGACAAAATACATGGGAAATGGAATCCCAGCGTACTTTCGTTAGCTTCAATCTCCAGTTCTGGCGAAGGTAACGCGCAGCACCCCCCCCCCCCCCCGGAAAACTTTTCAGCCTTCCCCCCCCCCCCCGCCCCCGGGGGAAATGGAAAGTCTACGCCGCTGATGAGATGTCAATCATTCAAACTCTCGGCGCTCAAATTCAAGCGAGATTGAGAAACACAAATTCCCAGCGAGCTTTATCAGAGCGCGCGAGAGCAACCCCATGGGGCAAGCCGATTGAACGGCTGCACTGATGACGTCTGCGCCCGCGTGTCCCTACATCCCTACGCCGTGTTAAAGTTAATGCTGCCTAAATTGTCCGTGGGCGGCTAGTGAATATTCTGAACTTTCTTGTCACAAGATCGTTGTTTGTGGAAGTTATCGGTGAGGACAAAGTTACGTTTCGCAACTTTGGGAAAGAGTTATTTGAGGCCAAAATCTTTACTTCGGAATCGAGGTGAAAATTCAACTTTGTGATCATATGGAGTCGCGCGCGGTGTACGCGGATTTAGAGCTCATTTTCCGCCACTGTCAACAACGTTACCGGGGCCACCGAGAGGCAGTGTGGGTAGTGACGTCCATAGGCGTAGACTTCGGGGGGGGGGGGGGCATCGGGGCTCGTGCCCCCCTGGCGAGATCCAGGGGGCAGAGCCCTCCCCCCGGGCCCAGGCCATGATCCTTACCTAAACGCTGTTTACATTCCATGTAACGAGCGTCTAGTAGTGGCATGTATATAAAATAACGCCCACGTTGCCTTTATTGACAAAATACATGGGAAATGGAATTCCAGCGTGCTTGCTTTCGTTAGCTTCAATCTCCAGTTCTGGCGAAAAGGTAATGTGCACCCCCCTCTCCCTAAGAAATTCTCAGCCCCCCCCCCCCCCGGAAAATGGAAAGTCTACGCCGCTGGTGACGTCGGTAGTTCTTGAGAGATGAGGGGGCGACGGGATTGAAAGGGGGAAACCTCGCATCAGGCACGTATCCAGGGGGGGAGGCTCATGGGGCCCGGCCCCCCCCCTCCCGAAATCTTCCATTTTGCTGGGACCTCCTCTCCCCCTCCCCCTCGTACAGCATTTTGTCATGGGCGCCCCCCCCCGCCCCCCCGAAACAAAATCCTGGCTACGTGCCTGCCTCGCATCCATGGTTTTGGGCAACCAATGTAGAAGAGAACTATATATCGATCGGTTTACCTCACGGTCAAGACAGCGTTTTTACTCTTTTTTCTTAAAGTAAAAAAAAAGAAATCGAAAACTTTGAGGAGTATGAGTGTCCGGACTAGTTACAATTGTATAGGTAACTCAAGCCGACCTTCCGCTGTAAAGCGAGCCGTAAAAATCGGCGCTTTCACATAGGAAATTACAACTTTCACCGAATGTTCACTGAGCAGGACAGTTTTACAGTGTGAAATTACAAGACGCAGTTGTTTTCCTGTGAAAAATAATTAGAGCAAAAAGCTTGCCAAAGTCAAGGTTGGGGAGCGTTCGCAGACGAACCGAGTTAGCGACGTGATTTACTTCTGCCGCCATCTACCGATAGGCGCCGCAAGCCTAACCAAATTGTGTGAGCACGTGAAATATAAATAAACAAACAATTAAAATTTAAACAATATTGACGCCATCGGGGGCCCTAATGCGACGTGATATTTAGCGAATTAATTTTCTAAAATTTACTCGTCAATTTTTTTTAACATTTGTATTTGTAGTACAAGTGTTTTAACTAGAAGTTAACTAGAAGAAGCCTCCCCCCATCCCCTCTTTTTAAATTACTCTTAAGAGTTGTTGGAATTCATCCTTAAGCCGCTCAGTGCCAAATTAGCAGTTCTGAAGAGCCCAACATACCTGAACTAAAATTTGTTTCGCCACAAGTAAAAGCGTAATCAAAAGCCATATCCGTGCCTCCAGCTCGTTGCTCGCCCTCCCGCGGTTGAAACGGGAAGCGCTCTAGTTAGGGTCCCACGATTCTCCTGCTCAGCTAGCACGGAAGAACCTAGGCGGAACTGCTCGCGATCATGGTTCGCGAAATGTGATTTCCAAACGCAAAGAACGCTCTTTATTATCCAAATGTAGCGCTGCAGCCGGTATAGGATTGTACCTACTTAGAGAGTTTTAGTATTGCGTACAGAACCAAACGCAAGAGCTGTGTGTTTGCGTTAGAGTTGCGTCTACGCTGTACAGCGCGTCGTCGCCATGCTCGAATCCAAGACCGCAATCTTGGGCACGCGCAGGTTGGAACACGCAACGCAAATAAGCAGTGCTTGCGTTCGCTCGTATTCGCAATACAAAAACTCACTGCTATTTCACCGGTTTCCAACGCCACCGAAACTTGCTCTGCAGTGAGCAGACGTACTAGCGGGGAAGCGTTCCCTCCAACTGGAAAGGCTGAGATTGTAAAAATACGACGTCGTGTAAAAATTAAACAAACACAATGTAATAAAAAGACTAGTAATTTTTAAACAAACAAAATCTTTTGTTTTTAGGGAGGGGGGATTTTGGGGAGAGGGTGCATTTGGTTTAGAAGGATTTGGAACGAAGGAGACTTTGAGTATTGCCGATTGTGAAATGTTGCGGCTTTTATAGCTTTACCCACGATTTGTGTAATTTTACATAGATTTCTCAGGTTAGCTAGAATGTTTTTATTGATTTTAGACTTTTCTTAATTTATAACTTGTTAGTTAAACATGCTGCAATTGACACCAGTGTTCGTAATTTGCACACTTTTGATTGCCATGATTGTTTGTCCGTTTGAAATTAGGTCATACATAACAAATTATATTAGAGCTTGAAAAACTATGAAATAAAATATATTAATTGTATTATTACTATTATTACTAATTGCGGCAATGTATGCTTCTAATAAACGTCACAATCACAAAAAACTGTCATTTAACCATAAAAGTTTTCCCAGAAATATCTCATTTTGTTTTTTTTTGCATATGAAAAACTCTGAGATCGTTTTCAAGATAGAGAAATAGCCAAACACTAGATGTAATATAAAGTCCCATGCCTCACGCGTTGCTTTAAACACACTTCTGCTGTCTGACTCGAATTTTGTCTTGAGGTTTCGGTAGTGAGAACAGCGTTTCTTAATTTTTACGTTTTATGAACTTATTCTACACTCACCACCCGTAGCGATTTTTTTTAATTCGGATTTATTTTGTTTATTTTGTGTTTGGGAATACTGATAAAGCAATTTATCACCTAAACACCCCGAAACCTGTTAAAAGGATCGCAGTTCATTATTTCAGATGTCACTTATCCGAGCGAGAAAAGGTAGCAAGAACACGAATATCAGCAGTGATATTTTTAACAAATACAATATTCTATGTTACCTCTGGGGTGGATGAACGATCCTGTCTTTGAAGGGACATTAAACTCACCAGAATATCCTGAAGTGCCGGGATCGGACACGTAAACATCGCGACACTGTTAGCGCGGACACAACATTGGCGCATTTTCGCATTTTACTTCTAAATACTATTAGCGAGTACGAAATTTTATCGCTTACATTATAGAACTGAATGAGCTCTTTCCGTAGCAATAATAACTTGGATGACATCCCTTGGTCTCAAAGAGAAAAACTGTAAAAACCGGCGATCGCTTGTTCGCGCTAACAGTGTCGCGCTCTGTACGTCCCGAAATAGATTTTCCACGAACCGCGAGAATCGCAATTGAATTACCGAGAAATTAAATCCAAAATTGAGGTTTGTTTTGTTTTCGTTCCCGAATTAAGACGTTCCTCCTGGTGTAAAGAACCTTTTCCGAGAAGCGCTCTGCGCATGCGCGAGCACCCGATACCAAGCGACGGAAGTCTGCATGAGAAATCGAGGAAATTCGGAAGGAGGCTTTGGATCAGCGAGTAGAACACGTGATTGCAGCATACTGTAAACGTAAACGACATAATTTTCGCGGGCTCAAATTTTCGCGAATCGGGCCAAACCTGAAAATTTGAAATTATTCGCGGGTTCTAATTTTCCCGAATCGAGTGTAGCTTCCGTAGCGTTCACATGTTGCCCAAATTGTTCGCGGGACGTATTTTTCGCGAATTGTAGGCGATTCGCGAAATTTGGGAAAAATTAGGTCCCCGCGAAAATTTAGTTGTTTAGAGTATATATATATGTGTTACACAAAAAAAAGAAAATGGATGGTACGAAAAACATGACGTTTGGGTGGACGCCACGGATGCCCCTCTTTAAAGTCGCGTTGGTCACGCGTCGCAGCTCAGAGAGCAAAGAAACTGGTAGCGTAGTTCCCATTATCGATTGGTAGCGCAGGTAGGTCCTTCCTCCATTTTTAGTTCGTGCAGCCACCGCCTGATGCCGTCGGTATGTGGAAAAGGTCCATTATTACGCTAAATGTCGTTTTTACAGCGAAGCTGTCTATGGCTATCCTCCGTTTGATACTCAATATGCAACGCTGTCGAAGCTACTGGCGCGAGCGCGTGGCTTTGTCTGTGGTTTCGTTCGCGCGAGCCCACGTGCAAATGATCCACAATATTAATCCTCATGCTCGCGCCAGTAGCTTTGACAGCGTTGTACGCTAAGTGTGAAACAGAGCATAGATTCTGGCATATCGATTCCGGGTCAGACCACGGTCAGGCCGAGCGTAGACCAACAAGTTTGTACAGTTTAGTGCGCTGCAGACGCCGGTGCCGCACGCGCACATCTTCCCCACCGCTGCTCCCAGCAGACACCGCCAACGTGAAAACGCCATTGCCGCTGCTCCCAGCCCGGCATAGAAAATCCCACCACTTCCTCTTAACTGGGTGGAAGGGCTCTCGAATTTTGCTTTTAGAATAAGGAGGTGACCTGCGCTCAAAACACCCTAGCTTCCTTGTATAAGCAGGAATAATTTGTGTCGCTCAGTAAAGCCAGCGCAGTAGACAGGCTCAGCAACTGGTATACCGGCACGAATCTCCGACTATCGCTATAACCGCCATTTCGGAAAGCGAGTGGCGTCACCTATTCGCGTCTCCAGCTCGACGCTCGCCCTCCCGCGGCGGAAACGGGAAGCGCTCTAGTGAGGGTCCCCCGATTTTCCTGCTCAGCGGGCATGGCGGAACTGCTCGCGATCATGGCTCGCGAAATGTCGTTTCCGAATGCAAACAACACTCTTCACTGTCCCAACGTAGTGCTGCAGCCGGTATGGGATTGTACCTTACTGGAGAGTTTTAGTATTACGCATAGAAGCAAACGCTAGCGGTGTGCGTTTGCGTTAGAGTTGCGTGCCCCACGTTGTGCGTGCGCCTCATCGCCATGCGCCATCCAAGACCACAATTTTGGGCTCCGCGAACGCGCAGTGTGGAACACGCAAAGCTAACGCAAACACACAGGGCTTGAGTTCGCTCGTATACGTAATATTAAAACTCACTACTGTTTCACCGGCTTCCAACGCCAACGAAACGTGCTGCAGTGAGCAGACGTGCAAGCAGGTAGGCGTTCCTTCGAACTGGAAAGGCTGAGATTGGCAAAACGACGGCGAGCAAATACAAAAGTAAATAAATGTTATAAAAAAACTAATAATTAAAAAAAGATTTTTTTTTTTTGCTTTTGGGCTTTTGGTTTGGAAGTATATTGGCGGCGATTTTGGACGTTTCGCCGATTGTGAAAAGTCGCGACTTTGATAGTACAATATACTTTACCCACAATTAATGTAATTTTACATGGATTTCTCACATTAGCTAGAATGTTTTCATTGATTTTAGACTATTTTTATTTTATTGGTAATTAAAAATGCTGCAATTGGCACCAGTGATGATAATTAGCACACTTCTCATTGTCATATTTCTTCGCGCGTTTAAAATTAGATCATAAGCAACAAATTATATTAGAGCTTGAAAAATTACTTATTCAAATATGTGAATTTTAATATTATTATTATTAATACAAATCGCGGCAATGTATGCCTCCAATTAACGCCAAGATCACGAGAATACGCTATTTAACCATAATAGTCTTTCCAGAAAGGTATAATTTTGTTTTCTTTTTAGCATATGAAAAACTCTGATATCGTTATCAAGATAGACAAACAGTCAAACACTGGATGTAATATGAAGTCCTACGCGTCACGAGGTGCTATAAAAAACACACACACACTTCAGCTGTCTGACTCGGATTCCGTCTTTGGGTTGTTGCAGTGAGAGCAGCGTTTATTAATTTATGCGTTTCGTGGACATATTGTAAAAATTGGAATTATTCTCTTATTCTTGTGCTGGGAATAATGTTAAACCAATTAGTCATCTAAGTACCCAAAAAACCATTAAAAGGCAATTATCTGAGCGAGAAAAAGGCAGCAAGAACGCACAAATATCAGCACTGATTTTTTCAACAACTACAAATATCAGCCTGGATCGAACATGTATGCCACAAAATAAAGTTTTCGCGAACAACTTTTCTAAGTAAATAATTACGATGTGAGACACATATTGAGTCATGAAAGAATCCGAAATTAAGACCTATATCGAGAAATTAAATCAAAAATAGAGGTAAGTTTCGGTTTCGCTCCAGAATTAAAACGCGCATCTTTCCGTAAATAATACGCTATACACCGTTCTTGTTTTCAGGTTAAAGAGGTGACCTGCGCTCATAACACCCAAGCTTCCTCGTATTACCAGAAATAATTTATGTCGCTCAGTGAAGCCGGCACACTAGACAGGCTCAACAGCGGCACGCATCTCTGACCCTCACTAAACCCGCCATCTTGGAAAATGAGTGGCGCCACCTATAGTTAGTTGGAGTCGCGAATAGCGGATTGGAGTCGCGAATAGTCACTGACGCCTTTAGAAACGCAGGGCGTGGCTAATCCCCAACATTCTAGATATTATCGCCCCGTAGCCAATGACCTTGCAGCATTTTCTGATAACAGCCTCTAGGGTCCATTGACGAACCAAAAAGCCTGAACATAATAAGCCATACCCTACATATATTTTTCTCTTCTAAAGCATTAAGTGTCTACAAAAGAAGCAGAAATACGAAATACAAAAAATACACATTAATTGCGCATTCATCGGGCTTGATTGGCTTAGCGCACACACAAAAATAAAATAAATGCCGTGACGTTGAACTTTTTATGAAAGCTCGATTGGCCCCCTCCAGGATATCGTACCGTTGGTTATGCTCTCACTTAAGGTGAATGTGAAAAAAAGTACGAGACGCCCTAGAGCGAAAACATCATGAGCCATTCTACTCTGTGAATGTGGATGACCAGCGAAGCTGTTTAGCACATGACATACACGTGGCACAAAATTTTGAACAAAGGTACGAATACATTTATTGTCTTGATCGGTGGTCATCGTGACGAAAGGTACGCACACAGATGTCGATGACTATCGCCGCCTCGAGGAGCCGAAGGAAACTAGACACGCGCGACGGGACCGCCACTTGACGGAAGGAAATGAAACTAGGCACGCAAGCGGCTTGTCGGTATACGCTCTCGTTTTTGCGACTACCGTGAAACCGTTCTTTTGGATATTTCTTAAAGAAAAATTGTTGCCGTCTTAGGTTTAATATTTTTTGTGCATAACTCTACATAAAATAAAAGGAGGTAAACATGTATTATCGATTACGAAGCAATTCAGAGCTTTATGGATCCGGATCTTAAAAGACTGGAAATTCAAAATTTTTAAATCATTTGAACGCGTCTGTTTTAGTATTTGCATAAATTGTAATTGAAATTGAAAACGATAACCTTTCTAAAATAAATACACTGAAATTTAGACAGGTTACCGATTTTGCAATAACTGGAATATCAGTTTAAAATGAGGGCTATCGCAATTTTTCTTCTGCTTTTCACAGATCAAGGCTCATAATCTGTCCCATCAGGCCCTTCAAAAATGCTTTGCAATGTTTTTTTTTTGTTTTTATTTCACAGGGTTTTAAATATACAGAATTGACGTCACGGGAGTGGAGAAAGATAGGACGTTGCCAATTTCAAACAAGGGCAAGCAAGGGGTCGAAAAATGTAGGAAGTCTCTGAAGAGAAAGCACTGTGACAGGAATTTGTAAAAAATTAGAATTGATACATAAAATTACAGGTGAGATTGAAGCATGCAGAAGCCAACAATCTAAATAAAGATTTCTCGGATCAGTGAATTTCGGAGCCTACCCTTCGTGGGGAGGCTGGGCTGCTGACGTTTAAATAGTGATAAGAAAGAACACATGTTTAAAGTGGTACAATTGAAACTAGTTTAATTAATCAAGATTCTGTGCGCATATTCGGAGTTTGTCACGTGAATTCTTTCTGCCGGACGCTGACCCTAGTCGGTCATGGCGCTCTCCTGGCACTCCGAAAAGGAACGTTTTTTTCCCAGTTTGCCTGTAGCGATCACTGTTCCTTTATTCTCAGTGGCACCGCAAGCTCGCGACCTCGATCTGCTTTTCGCAGCCATAGGAGACTTTACTTTTAAAGATATATCTTTTCTGCGGCTACTGTTCTTGCTAAAACGGCTGTGGTTGCGAAGTGTCGAACCGCGTACACTACCACAAGTGACAGGACTGAATTCCACGCACAACGGAAACAGAGTCCCAGTCCTTTGCTTTCATGTCCCTGAACGCTTTGACGTCAGCTTTCGGGAGGTGGATTAGTTTCACGTTCGGCAGTTAAGTGTTCAGTGGGGCAACGACCTCTGACGCCGACTTGATCACCGACTTGGCGGGCCGTCGGAGGCTGTACAACGTTGTCTGGAGCTTGACACGACCCCCGATTCAATCACACGCACTCTTGCCATGTCAAGCTGCGGAAAAAGGCACCTTGCTGACGTGTATTTGTGGCTCTGCAGCTCGTGTAGTTGGTACTTGTTCTTAAAGTGGCTTGTTGCACCATCACTTCCGTAGGTCACATGGGCATACCCTAATTGAATTTCACGATTCTCCACACCGTTGTTTTATAAATTAAGCTATAGATAATCTCATTCAATCGCAATTATTTTTCCTTTTTTTTATGTATCTTTATTTTCTACGCGTTGTGCGGTACTCCACGGCGCCGGATCTATTGGCGCTCACAGGCGGCGCACGTTCAGGTTCTGCCGCGCCCTACTTCCTCTATCATGTTACCGCCAAAGTTGTAGGCTGATCTGTTTGAAAAGTCGTTCCGGTTGCTTCCTTTACGTCGCGTAGACGGAGACGCTATACGCCGGCTGTTGAAACAGGCACCGCGAAGCATGTTACAGGGTGGCGCACCTTGATCTCTCCGGCCCATGGGCATTTTCGGGTCGGTTGTACGAAAATGTATTAAGAATATTCCCTTCGAAACTACCGTCCACCTCTGTGCTGTCAATTTGTCTTTTCCTGACCACCCTGTAGCATTCTACGCGTTTTAATAATAATAAAATTGTGAAGAACGGGTATGTGCACACCCCATTTATGGCAACCGCGTTAGCGTCAATTTGGCCAGGTTTCTCGCTTTATAACTTAAAAGCCACACAAATATTGCATCATGTTTTTGCAGACTCTGTTAGTACATATTATACACGTCAATTTCAGAGAGTTTAAAGAAAATTAAAGATGGCCTTTTTTTTAAAATGATTTTCAAAATAATGCATTTTTAGTTAAATGCCCCTTTGTGAGCAATTCTTGTAAATTTCTCCCGCTAACAAGGACCCGAATATTTTACGCAAAGATGAAATATATACAGGGCAACACACTGGCAAAGTTTGAAGACCTTAGCTTTTATAGATACGGAGAAAAATATTCTTTAATCCAGAGCATTATTGCGCAATGTGCCGTGTTTGCGATTTTTTTTCTCAAAATGAATACCCTAATACTCGGTGATAAATACTTTTTGTCAATCCTTCCTAGGCCTAATTTGTCAGTGAATATTTCAAGACCCGTAGCCAGTCCAGTTTTTTGGGAGAAGCCGCCCGAAATGTCAACATCGCGCGATACGCAAAACGCGCACGAGACTGAGAGGGTGCTTACAAATTTTTTCGCAAAGACAAAATTTTTTTTCCAAAACAAGGATTGGTTTTTTACTTCTGGGCATAAAGCCAGCAAAATATATTTTTTTCATCAAAAATAAAAATGGTCACCGGACATGGTTGTTCGATCTTATCTGAAAACGCCCAAAAGAAGAATATATGAATACGCCTCGCAAGTCGTCTGCTCTTTCGCGCAGACCGGTGGCGTGACGTCACCTCGCCGCGCTCTGATTGGAGGATGGCTCCGGGCGGGAGCAGGCGGGAGCTCGAGGGTAAACAAAACGGTGTCGTCTTTTCTCCGCGGCCATTGCGGACGAGCTTTTCTGTGGCTCTCGGAAATCCACTGCTAGTGCTTGAACGAGGACGCGGCATACGGAAAAAAGAGACCGGAAATACCTCGAAATGTACGTTACTTCGTTTGACGCGAAAGAATTTATCCTGGGAGCATACGAAGCACCAATATGCGTCCCGGTCTCCGGCGGTCGGATGTTGACGTGAGCCCCCCCAACGTCAGCACGGTGATGTGCGACGCGAGTGAGCCTTTTTACTTCTTGGCGGAGACCCCTTTTCGCTAGCAACTGTCCCGGTGTGTCCGTGAAGCATCGAAGTGCAGCTACAGCCCTCTTCGGCGAGCTGAACGGGCTGCCGAGCTTTCGCAGGCCGATCTCCCGCAGCGCTGGCACCCGGAGAACCGCGCCATGGCGATCGCTGGGGTGAGTTACGTCGTCTCTGTACAGTTCGCATCATTCACAAACAGTTCCACGTGAAAGGAGTATAGCAAAGTAAAACGGAATGTTACGGAAAAGTAGCGGATTAGGCGATCGGTGAGGTACGACCGAGCCGAGTGCGCAGTCATCTGTTTTGAGTCTTTCCCCCCAGCGACAGGTTGTATGCCACTTGTCCAAACAGAGTGCGGTAGGATATCTGTATGTGGGTCATAAACTTCGCAGTCACGACTCAGTGTTCGATGGTAGCCCATTTTAGCAGTGATAGCGCCGTGTCTAAGTGACATCCGATGTCACTTCATGCAAGTGGCGTTGCCAGGGAGGGGTGTTCAGTACCTCGTACCCCAAATCCCCCCCCCCCCCGGCCCCCCAAAAAACCTGGCTACGCCAAGGCTTCACGCGCGCGATAAAGCGCCGTCCTAACGTGTTAAACTCAAGACGCACTGTTCTTCTGACGCGTGTTCCATCAGTCGCTCGCCGCTGATTTGTTTCACCACAAAGCGCCAGTGAGGCAAACGCTGCGGGGGCGAGTAGCATGTTTTCGTACCTGCCTACTAGTTTTCTTAGGTCCGTTAATTTGCAAGTGCTTGAGTTCCCCCTACCCCATCATTCCAACAGAATCCACCGGCTGCCGGGCTACTGAAAGGGCCCTCTGCTCGGAGGACATGCTGCAGGCCCTCTGTAATGCACTTGGCGCCTGTGCGACTTCCAGGGGGTCTGCGTTTCACGGCCCCGTTACCAGCTGGGAAGTTCTCCATGGAGGTAAGATTATGAAGGAAACCACTCTATGCATTCAGAGGCAGCTTTCAAAAGTTGTGAAAGCCAAATACATATGCTGATATCTTTAGTAAAAAAAAAATCAAATTATTACTTGCTTTATGACTTAAGCATCTCTATTTTGCAAGCCACATATAGCAGGAAGGTGTCACGTGATCTCAACCTGGTTGCTCAAACACTGAAAAGCTACCTGTTGCAGACCACTGTACCGTTGTCATTTATTATATGTTATTCCTTGGCACCGGGGGGATCAGTGGACGAGGGCGCTTGCGCACACCAGCTTGTAGAATGTGGAGTGAAAGCTCGCGCTGCAGAGCCCCGGATCGTGTGTTCAATCCCCACCTTTGCCCGTTTCGATCTGGATGAGCATTGTACCGGCGTGCAGTCGTGTATCACTACTGCGTGATGCACGTTAAAGACTCCAGGCTAACGGTCGTATTGCACTGGCTAAATTGCTCATCTACAGCTGGGAGACTCATCGCCCGTTGAGGCAGATCAAGTTCGAGGCTGTATAAACATACACACAACCCAATTCCTTGGCATGCTGCTGGTATTGCTGTGCTGATGTTTGGACGTCTTTTTCTTGGTCGTTGAAATGACTACCGTGATGCTTGGGTGAAATAACCTGGTCAATTACCTCCTCGGCCGCAGAGTGTCGTTCACTTGTTACTCTCTTCTCCTCTGGTTTATGTGGCTCAGATAACAGTCATGCAGTCAGCCGGGTTGAAGTTCTCTCGACACCACATTCTCACATCTCTGGCCGATCGTCCTGCTTTCGCGCAAAACTCACACACCTAGTCTTCTTCGATACTCTCGAATGCGCCTTGGTCGCCCGCTCCGACGCTATATTCAGTCCCGTGCCCACTGTTTTATGACAACCTCCTTGACGTGACAAATCTAGCTTCTGTATCCGACCATCAATACGAGTTAGTGCTCAATTTGTAAACTTGATGTTTCAAAGTAACAGTACGAGCTTCCTCCAGCATCTACCAGCAACCAAGCAATGAAAAAAACCGAAGCTTTAACTTCCAAGACTAAAAACCCAGGAGTATGAGGACAGAAGGGACAAGCGTGTAATCTCAGTATATGGAGAGGTGTCCTCGAAGTTCCCAGCTTTAAAATTGTGGTAGTGTTTGAGTTGGTTTAAGTTCAAGGAGTCTCAAAAGAGCAAATAATGCAAAGTTATTTATTTTGATTTGCATCCCTCGGATGCTGGCAGGTGTTCAGTACAAAGGAATGAAATAGACATGTTCATTTATGCATTCTGTTGCTTAAAAACAGGCTTTCACCGATTTTCAGTTGGTAATGGCATGGGAGGACAAATACGCTGCTCAAGGGGGTAATCGGATTGTTTGACTACTGGGACGACTCTTTTACAGGGGACGATATCCTGTCCAGCACTAGCTTCACCATCTGGGACCAAGTGCACGAGGGGGTCGCACTGCAAGCACATGAAAGGAGGGCACTGCGACCTCGAGGCCAAGCTTGTACATCTATCAGTACGGAGTCCTGAATGGATGCCAATTGGTACTGATGACCTTATGAAGGTGAAACGTCCCTGGATCTAAAGGGAAAATCTGACTGAAGGCGAGCTGAAGTTGTTTCTGACTTTATCCTCTTATGACTTGAAAGTAATCTGCCTACTTCATGAACTTTGAAGATGCAAAATTTGTTTCCGTAACTTTCCCACTTCAACGTAATGTGCACATTGAAACATGTTCCTTTTTTTTCTGCTTTCTAATGAGAAAAAAAAAAGCCAACAAATCTCCCTCTTCCTTGTTGCAATGGGGAGGTGTGCAAGACTGATTGCATATTTTATATACGCAATCAGTTCCATAAGTGAATAAAGATGAAAGCAGAATACATGTTCACAAATTATTTGTGAATCCTTAGACTTGGTGAAGTAAGTAGTCTATGTTCGAGTCATGTAATTATGAAGTCAAAACCAGTTTTAGTGCAATTTTAAGAAGCCTTTCAGACCTGAGACTTCTGCTTTGACTCAGCAACACACAACTCACCTTTGTTAGTCCTATAGCACAGCCGAAACTATAAACATGAGCATGTTGCCTGACCCATGCTTGAACTGCCGTGAAATCAACGAAGTCCCTATGCGTCGAGAATAAGTGTCGACGGGGGATAGTCGAAAGGCCAGGGTATATATTGCATACGCATACTGGATTTCAAGCTTGCAGGTTGAAGTAATTGTTTATTGATTCATACCCATTCTTAAACCTGTTTGAGATTGTATTGGTTCATGTTCACAGAACATTTATTTTTTTATTTCAGCAAGGAATAATTTAGAGACAGATGTTGGTGTTCAGGCATGATGCTTTTATTTTCGTAACATGCAAGAGTGCAAAAAATTAGATTCGGCTTTGTAAACTGATTTTTTTATGTACTCTTCCAAACAGCATAGCAAGTAATAATATAAAGGCTACAGCTGCGAGAGTGGCTACACCTGGCATCTTATTCGTTTTATAGCGTGTACAGGTGAGACACTATACTCCGTTTCATGGTAACTTGGCCAACTGTGAAGGCTGCGGCCCCCGCGACCCAATAAGAGCATCGGAGCCAGGCACGTGACAACACTGCATGGCCGAGTCCTCGTTATCGCCACAGCAACAGCGCCATCTGCGACAAAACATAGTTCTAGGCTTTTTTCTTTTCTTCTTTTAGTAGTGTTGCCGTCAGATTATTCTGACCGCAACTCTACACGACACGGAAGAAAGGCGAAGACTTATGTTACTTATTAACGACACTTAATATGGATCAACACTTTTTTGAGAAAAACGCGGCTTCTGAACGATGTTCGAACAATCGCAGCTGTGAATCGACCACTTCCGCTCAAAACATCGCCCTAGCATTAGCATCCGCCACACATTCATGGGCAAATTGAGCGTGTGGTTGTCTCATAAAGGTGTTGCTGTAGTGGACGTTCATCCGAAGTTGTTTGGTTTCTCAGCAGACGACAGCCGGTTCTGGTGGGTGGTCCTTGCATTTGGCGCTGTGACACGAACGCTCCTGTGACATGCTGCCATGTGCCTCGCTCTGACATTCTTACTGGGTCACAGGAGCTGTAGCCTCCACAGTTCGCCAAGTTATCGTGAAGCGGAGTGAAGACTAAGTTGTCTGCTAATGAAAGTAGCCTTGCCAGCATCATATAATATGTATGAAACAGTGTATACTTCGAGAAAAAAAATAAAGCCATTCAACCTTTCCACTGATTGTGTTTGTTCATTAGTAAAACTTGGTTCAGTGAACTTATTACATTTCAGCATTAGCATGGACATGACAGGTAAGGTCAATTACAAGTGCTTTAGAGCAGTCCAGTTTCCAAGTGGCTCATGCAAAGGAGCTGACATGGTACTGCCCCGAGGAAAGCGACGAGACATCCTTGACAAATCTACTTCAGCCGCAAAGCACACCAAACTGAATATTGGCGTTTCTAGGAAATTGGAATCAACCAAACAATTCTGTGGAAAGGCACATCACGAACAGCTTTGGTGTGAGGGTGAGCCCTACCTGCAGCGACAATACTGGAGCCTCGCATGCCACCATCACTAACACATGCGAGTAGTCACTCAGTGGCTGGTGTCCTTGGGCATTGATGAAGCAAGGAAAGATCGTCGGTGAGTGGACTAGAAATGTGGATTCAAATGGGACTGTCTTGACATTCTTCACAATCGCTGTATGACCACTATCTATTGGAGTGTTTCTGGATGTCAACAGCCCATCTGGGACCTAGAAATGACAAATGATGTTAGAAAGTTTGTCGCTTACACACTGGCTTTTGTTTGACCCAGTCTGCTGAGCGAACAAAACAAACATGCATGTTAGTCACTGTTTACTCCCGTGTCAATTCCATCGGGAGCTCATTAGCTAGGCTTGAATAGTGCGCAATCTCCGATATTTTATCTTGGTATGGGAACGAAAAAGGAGACAAGGGACACAAATGCACGTCAGACACTGACAGCGTCGATAGGTGTGGTTCGAAGATACCTTGCGTGACACATTTTGCAGAAAGACGGCATCGACACTTCTTTGGCAATCCACTCATACTGGCTAACGTGAAACGGAAAATTTGTACTGTCCGAGTTGGTTCACTGTATTACACGTAACAGCCATTCAAATTTCATTCCTGAGAGAAAAAAAAAAAACGATCGCGTTTTTGTGGTAAGTTTTGAGCTCTGTGCTTTTCTATAGTGCCATGATTACAACCGTAGACTGCAACTACTATACCAAATACGATGTATGACTATACTGCGTCTCACCTAAGTGCGAACGAAGCGAAAATTACAAACGCGAGAATCTGATCAGCGCGTGCACTGTATGATCGCACATGCATGGCAGCTATGATCAAAGCTCGGGACTCGCCCATGTACATTTAACTTCGATCGCATTTAAAATGAAACGGAGCATGGTTTATACAGCCTCCGTGCAGTTTCGAGTCGAAATTATGAGTATATATTCCTAAATATCACCTGCGAAGATAGGCTTCGAAGGATCGCGAAAACACTACCTTCTCAGCTGTTTTTCAAGCAATAGCCTATCGACTCCGCCACACAAGATTTATAAAGACCTCCTAGAAGGCAAAGTCCGTTGTGTTCGTAAAGGAATAACAAGATAAAAGGCAACTTACCGGCACAATCGGACGGCGGCCTCGTAGTGACCGGCGCAACCGCCGTTTCAATCGCGAGGTTAGGCAAGCGCCTTCTTTTCGATGCTCTTCGTCGTCTTCATCTTGGAATCGTCGAAATTCCTCGAGCAGACGACGGAGGAATCGTAAGGGGCACAAAGCTGCTCGATCTTGTGAACTCGGCAAATTTTAACAGGGCTACAATAAACAAAAGACTCGGGGTCGCCGCTATACAGCACGGCCGCCATTACCGACGCCGATGATTGTTTACCCCCAGCCTCCCGCGACATGTGCGAGGGCGGAGCTTAGTCGGAATCGTCATCAACCTCCTCTCCCGCCTTCGCGCCTCCTTTCTCATGCGCAGAAGACGAAAATGAGCCCACTTGCGAGGCGTATAGATATGCACAAACTCCGCGCAGACGCCGCACTCAGGTTTTATTTTTAACGTAGGAAGCACATGTTTTGCTCTTCTAAAATAAAAAAAAACTATATATATATATATGTCTGCGCATGTGTGGTGCAAAGGGTCTTTTATGCATGTAAAAATATAGATACAATGAAGAGAGCGTGTTGGTTAAACATCTTGATATGCGAACGCAAAAGGAGACAAGGGACACACAAAAACATGCCAGACACGTACAGCGCTGTTGAATTGTCTGGTCCCAAAGGCCAACTGGACTACACATTACCGGCGTGTGCTTATTTAAACGTTTCAAGTAAACAAGAAAAAAAAAAGAAACCTTACCCACCTTTTCAAATACTTTAATGTCAAGTACGCCTGAACATGTCGTTTACACAAATATACCGGTGAGCCCTTCGGAAACTCCCGAGATTTACGTCCAATTAGGTCGGTACGCAATTTTCGTGGTTTATATAGGAAAACGATGGCTTTCCAAGAATACTTTATTTAGAGGAATTCATACCGCAAAGATTGGTACTTCGTGTCCGCGTCGTTTGCTGCAGTAAACGTGTACGTACTTACATAACTGACCGTAATACTCCCTTTCGTGTGAGTGTTTTTGTTTTGTTGTTTCCTTCGGCGAAGTGGTGTGCGGCACGCTTGAAAAAGTTTACGATTCTCGGTACTTGGTCTCCCCTGCCGCGTTTTAACTCCGCTGCGCTGTGTGGCGTCTTCATATATCAACCCCGAATGTGAGTCTACAAGTTGCGTTTCCTAGAGGCTAGAGGAAAAGTAGGTCGACTTTGTAAACTAAAAGCAAAAGTTGGTAAAATATGTGGTTTACACACGTCCACAAAAAAAAAAAAAACGTGATCAGTTTGCTATTTGGGCAGAAAACGCAAACTAAAGCTAATGTCCGGCTTTGTTGAACTTTGAACAAAATAGGGACATCAGATTATTGCGCTGCGTGTTTTCGTTTGATATAATATGTGGGACATCACTGATCATGCAATGCAACGTATAATGATCAAGTGGATCAGTACAGTTTACGTGTTGTTTCTTGTAATTTCCAGTGAATGGCTTCAGTTAAGGCCGCCATTCTGCTCCCCTTTTGTCTTATTTTGGAGCGGCACAACCGCCAGCCAGGGGCACTGCCAAAACAACCCTTCAGTGAGCTATCTATCTTTTAAACAGAGGGTCTCACCTTGGCATCAAAGTGGTTTTATAACAACTTTAGTACCTTAAAATGCATCTGCCCAAGAATCTTGCTGTTTGGTTCATATCGTTCTGTATAACTTTCGTGTTACCCATTACAACGGAAATGAACGTGCATATATTTATAATGCAATTAAATGCAAAGGTGCAAGCGAGCTGGACAAGAATGACGAAAATAATCCCTGGAGAAGGGGAACAAGAGGGACAAAGGACAAACACAAATCTCCAAACACAGCTAGGTGACTGGTTGTAAAAAAATATTTGTTTCGTTTTAGAAAAAATCAACAAGGCCTCCGTGGCGCAATCCATTCCACTTCCGGTGCTCGCACGAGAAGGACGCGGAATCATGAGCTCCCCAGGAGCGTTATCAACGGCCCTTGCTGGCCGCGGTTTATCGGTTTCAACGACTGATAGCGACTATCGCATTGTGCTGCCTACGTTGCCGTCAGGAATTATAGTACGGAATTCTGTGTTGCTGCATTGCGACATCACCGGGAGGCCATACAAGATAGGCGATTTCAGGGCTGAAATGCAACGTCTGGGTGTGATGGGGGACATTGAAGCCTTCGGAGCATACCAGATGAATCATCTGTGGATCATCACGCTGAAGACGGCAGACACTAAGCAGCGCCTGGTCGACGCTAAGGAGCTCTGCATCAAGGACAAGCGCTGCCTCGTCGTAGACCCAGACAACGCGGACGTCCGTATGAAGCTTCACTGGATCCCGTTCCACGTGTCCGACGATTCTGTGAAGATCGCCCTCGAGCCTTTCGGCAGGGTTCAAGAAATTGCACGGGAAAAGTGGAGGGCAGAAGGCTTCACCGGTGTCCAGTCGACAACGAGGCTTGTGCGGATAAGCCTTAAGGAGGGCGTCACCCAGGAGCGCCTCCCACACCAGCTGAAGATTGCTGGCGGCAATGTCCTCGTGGTTGTGCCGGGGCGCGCGCCACTGTGCCTCCGGTGTAAGGGGAGAGGACATATTCGACGGGAGTGTCGTGTCCCAAGGTGCGACGGATGTCATCGCATCGGGCACGAACGTGAGAACTGCGTTAGGAGCTACGCAGCCGTCACGCAAGAGGCAGCAGGGACCGGAGACGGTGCAACCCTTGAGATGGACGAGGAGGAAGCAGAGGATGCCGCACCGGAAACCGAGCCGGAGGTACCCGCTCCTGCGCGTGAGGACAAGGCCGCCGTTGCCGCTGCAGATGGTGTCAACACTCCAGGGGAACAGTACGGGAAAGACGCGGAGGAACGAGCCAGTTCACAAGGGTCTAGCGAAGGGTATGACGTCGCGGCTGTCCCCCAAGACCAAGACCCAGATCAGCCAAGCGGTGCAGGTAGCCAAGTCACGGAAACAGTCGACAAGGTGGGCGCTAACGTAAGACACGTCAATGACTACGATTCCGACATGCACGAAGCCGGCGAGGAGTTGAAGCAGCGGCAGGGCGGGCACGCAGGGGAGGGCAACCTCACAGCGCGCTCCGAGTTCAAGTGGCGAACGCAGATGATGAAGAAGGAGCGATTCAATCCGAACCTACGCACGCCGCAGGAAGACCGTCGACGAACAGCCCCTCAATAGGTGGGTCCGCCTTGCTACTCATTTCTGTGCAATCTCAACGTCCGTTTCTCTTGAGCCAGACACCCCCCCCCCATTCCCATAGTACGTAATGCAACCGCTCAAGCTGGCTACCTTTAACTGTGTCAGCCTGGTGGCCCCAATCAGAAAGCAGTGGTTGCTAAACACACTCTTGCAAAGGAAGGTAGACGTCGCGTTCTTGCAAGAAACCAAGCTTTCTACAGACAGCCAGGTGCAAGGAATGAGTCGCTTTGTAGAACGGCACTTTACTTTCTTTCTGTCGAAGGCAAGCGGACAGAGTGGGGGCACGGCGATCATGATTCGCAAGAAAAGGGGAATCACAATATGCCCTGAGTGGGAGACCGACAGGAATGGGCGAGTTTGCAGCGTGGAAGTGTTGTATCACGGGGAGTTACATAAATTTGTGTCGGTCTACGCTCCTAATGAGGCGGCTGATCGAACAGACTTTTTCAAGAACCTGCGGCAATACGTAGACACACCGTGCAAGACGGTGCTAGCTGGTGACTTCAACTGTGTGCTGTCTGAGCGGGACTGTTCTAAGCGCTTACGTTCCGACGCCAGTAGGGTTGAACTAAGGAAGATACTGCGAGATTTCGATCTTGTAGACGCCAAGAAATATGCATCAACAGAAGATCCGGCATACACCCACTGGCAGGGAGACTGCCATGCACGCCTAGATCGCGTGTATCTTTCTGGGGACCTCCAAACAGCGTCGCCGGTGCTCGAAGTTTGGCCTGTAGCCTTCTCGGACCACGCCTTAGTTACGGTAACATTGGGAAGACCCGCCCCCCGAGTCCAGAAGTCCTCATGGTGGAGCGGCTGGAAGCTGAACGAAAGTCTGCTCGAGGACGAACCACTGCGCGTTCAGATTAAGGAGCTGATCGAGAGCAGAATCAAAGGTATGGTCATGGATGCAGTGATCTGGGAGGAGCTTAAAGAAGAGATAAAGCTGGCAGCTTTCAGGTACAGTCAAGAGAGGGCTACACGGGCGAAGGCGGAGAAGCGCTTCCTGACACAGACGCTGCGAACCCTGATAGCGGAAGAAAATCGGACACCTGGAGTGTTTACGCAAGATATCCGGGAGTGCAAAGGCCGGATTCTTGAGCTCTTAGAGAAGGAGTACCGAGGCGCCATGATCCGCAGCAGAACGTTGTTCTTGGAGAAGGACGAAGAGCCGCAAAAGATATTTAAGACGAAGGAGCGGTTGCATGCTACTCGCAACAGGATCGAAAAGCTACAGGTTGGCGAGACTGAGCTAACACGACAAAACGAAATAGAAGACGCATTTTTGCACGCCTACACCAATCTTTTTACAGGGGTGGAGGAAAATCAGGTACACCCAAGGTTCGAAGGAGCGCTCCCAAAGATTTCTGAAGCCGTCAGAAAACAAATGAACCGGAAGATAACAATCTCGGAAGTAAAGAAGGCCATTAAGGATTTAACCCCGCGCAAGTCTCCGGGAATTGATGGACTTGGTAGCTCCTTCTACAAGGCGTACGTTGAACTGCTGAGCCCGATCCTTCGAGAAGTTTTTTCGGATATACTCAAACGAGGACTTCTGCCACCCTCCATGCGTCAGGCAGTCACTGTCCTGATTCCCAAGAAGAAGGCACAAGAAACTCCAGAAGTTGGTAACTTCCGACCAATAAGTCTACTGACCAGTGACTATAAGATCCTTGCTAAAATCATAGCAAAGCGACTGGAATGGGGACTCCGAGACGTCATCGGAGAACACCAGACCTACGGAGTCAAGGGCAGAACCATCAGCACCAATCTGCACACGATGCGAGTGGTGTACGAGGCGGCGCAGGTGCTACAGTGCCCGTTAGCAGTGCTTCAGGTAGACCTCAGCAAGGCCTTCGACCGGGTGTGCCACGCCTTCCTCTTCCGACTACTAGAGAACTGCGGGATTGGTTCGCGCTTGCTCCGGTACGTACAAATATGCTATCGGAGCATCACAACACGATTGCTGGTGAATGGCAACATGACAGCTCCTATTTCTGTGACTAGGTCGGTGCGACAAGGATGTCCAATGTCGCCGATACTATTCGCGTTGTACCTAGAGCCACTGTGCAGGACGATCATCGGTGACGCAAACATTCGCGGGCTGTCCTTGGCGACAGGGTCCCTGAAAGTGCTCGCTTACGCGGACGATGTAGCTGTTGTGTGCTCATCGAGAACGCAAGTACGCGAGGTGATCCGACACATCACGGACTTTTGCGAGGCCTCGGGTGCTGAAATGAACACAGACAAGTCGGCCGGAGCCTGGCTGGGAGACTGGGACGCGAAGCCACAACGATACCTCGGAATCACCTGGACGGAAAGTGTGTTGAACTACCTAGGTGTAAGCCTGGATGCGGAGCAACTGAGTGCTGGGCGCGAAGGAGTGAACATTAACCGCCTTAGAAGCAAAGTTCAAGACTGGCATGCCAGGCAGATGTCTTTGTTTAGCCGATCATTCATATGCAACTCTGTTTTCTTTCCAACCGTGTGGTACGCGGCACAAGTGATGCCATGTTCACAGGGGGACATTGCTAAAGCTCACCGTTTCTTGGCCACTTTTGTATGGGATTCGTGTTTTGAGCGCATGAGGCGGGATAACTTGTTTTTGAGCAAAAAGAAGGGCGGCCTAGGTCTGGTAAACGTTGAACTTAAGTTGAAAGTTCAACGTTTCCTTTTTTCGAGATCAAAAAGATCCACTCATAGTTTCTGCTTTTAAAAATCTGGGAGGGAGATTCTTACGGCCATGGGTAGAGGGTGAGACCGGGAACTCCTGTTCTCGTGTTTTGAAGTTTTATAAGGAAATAGCTGCAGCGATTGAGTTTTTCAAAGCACGATTCTCGGAGGAGTACTTGAAGAAGGTTAATAGAAAAAGCTTGTACTGGGACACACTAGACTTGCTTACGCCGCCGCCGTTATATCGCGTGGTGGATGGAAGCAATGTCGAGTCGGATGTTTTTCAACGGTTGCGGAGATACCCCGTCAAAACAAGTACCAAAAACTTTTTTGCGCGCTTTCATTTTGAAGTATTGCCTGTCAAGACCTGGCGGATCAAGAAGGGGTTTTACGAACCATGGTCTACAAATTGTGTATTGTGTCCGACGCCTGAAACTTTACAACATGTCTTTTTGTATTGCACCAATGCGGAACTTTTTTGGGCAGAACTCCGAGCGGTCTTGAGGATCGACCTGTATGTGGATTGGAAACGGGCAAAATTTTTGAAGTTCGGAGAGGGGTCAGAGAGCAGGACGTGGGAAGTACTAGCCCTTCTTGGTCTCCATGCAATATGGAGATCGAGGACGGACCACTTAGAAGTAGCGGAGAGAGGAAAGCCCGCCTGGCAGCATTTTGTCGACGGGTTTAAGTACGTCTGCTCTTTGACTGAAGTAACGGAGCAACCTGGTTTAGAGTGCTGGTCGCAATTGAATGCAAGATTGCAAAAGCGAGAACTCACTTCGAGAGGCAAACGTTGAACAGCCATGACCCTCAGCGGGCGGCAGTCGCTTTTTTCTGTGGAACAGGCGCTCTTTACCTCATTTAGGACATAAACCTATTGGGGATTGTGATGAACCGATAGCCCAGAGTGCTATCCTTGTCGGATCCGAAGCCGGGTGCGCGAGCCGTTGTCCGAGTGATACTGTAACCACGCAAGACAGGTTCTCGGGTTGGAAAAAAAAAAGCCTGTCATCCTTTTAATCATGTATATATAAAACTTTTAAATAAAGGAAAAAAAAAAGCGTGAAAAAAAAAAAAAGCCTCCGTGGCGCAATCGGTTAGCGCGTTCGGCTGTTAACCGAAGGTTGGTGGTTCGAGTCCACCGGGTGGCGAGTTATCTTTTGCCATATTCTTAGCATAAAATTGATGCCTGAATAATAGTAGTAAGGCACTACTATTGTTTAGGCATCAATTTTATCCTATGAATATAATTCCGTGTTTTCTGTGTTTTATTTTGTTTTAAATCCTGGGTCCTTTTGGGGGCTGTATTTTTACTTTATCGGTGTGTTTCGATGTTTATTTTCAGATGGAGGCTAATTGAAAGTTTAACAGAAATCGGCGGTAAATAAACACGAGAAAAAAAAACACACTCCTTCAAGTGTTGTGAAACATAAGCTTTAAGAGCATGAAGGTCTACCTGAAGGTTGTAGCTCATTTAAACTCTCCCTACCCCTGTTTTCTTTTTCATTGGAAAAGCTAGACTGGTTTCCAAATGATGAAGTTCAAAAGTATACGTGATATTTACGGAATGAGACATAAAAGCTCGTCACAATCGAAGGACATTGCACCCCCAAATACACAATGTTCGAGCTATAAAGAAGGGGGGGGGGGGGGCTGGTGGCAAGTTGCTTTTGACCCTCTTTATTGCGCATTTGCAAAGCGATGCGGGTGGAAACTGCGGGTACCGATAACTTTATTCAAACCAAGTCCACCAGATTTTTTTTTCTTTTTTTGCTTAATGCGAGTTTTGCGCAAACGCACAAGCTCATTTTCCTTCTGGTCGATAGGGAATTGCGGCAACGGTTCACCCTGCGATAAGACATACCAAGCCGCATCTGTGTTCTTCATGTCCTTCCTTCCGCACCTTGTCGGAGCGCTGTTTCATCCCCAATCGATATGCCAGCCCCTGTCTAGAACATGTCAGATCATTCTGTTAGAGCGCCCACATGAATGGTTTAAATTTTTGTCTAGTCGATAAATAAAACTGTCAAAAAGGATAAACATGCTAAAATTGCAAATCAAGAACGATCTAAAAACTTTTTTCTTTTGTTAATTTTGCTGTCAAATTATTTATATTGATCATGTTGCACGTCCAAGTCATGATACGTTGTGAATGGCAGTTCAACTACTTTTTTCTTTTTTTCTTTTTTAGAACGGTCACTATAGCTTGCTACTCGCACGTGCCATTCCTCCTCTTGTTCTCCACCGATGCGAGAACTTGTATTGCAAATATAAATATAAATTAATTTACATGTTTTAAAATAATTTATCTCGACGTCCGCTACTACATGTAGCGGCCATGTTGATGACTTTGTTTATTATTTATTTAACGGATTAATTTACTAAGAAATGGCTCAATAAAACACATTGCCATCACTATGAACCACAGATTTGAGACAACTATTTGCCAGTATAAAGCTAAAATTAAAGTGCGGCGTTCGCAATTGCCATGTTGCATTATTTCTTTAAATATTATTGCATCACCTCGCGAAACAATACTACGTAACCTAAATTATTGGAAGGACAGAACTTAATAAACCTATCTTGAGTTCCAGGAATAAAATCAATAAATTCTATATACAAGAGCGTCTCAACTTGTAAATTGTATATTGATAATTTGCTGAGTAGTCTTATTTCCATAAACTTACCTCAACTAAATAATAAAGCCAGAATGTTGATTTTCAACTTTGATATCACCGTTGATGAAGCAAAAGATGATAACTGCTATTCATATTTTTATGACTTACCAAAGTCACGTTTGTAGCCGTTGTCATAGTTGATATCACTCATTTGTTACGAATCCGTTCCAGAAAAAATTAGGTTTACATCTCAGTGGCATTAAGCCTGGTAATCGCGAATAGCTTGATAATAAACTAAGCTCTAATGTTTCGCAAAAAATTACAGAAACCTTGTAGTCGGATACCCTCACTAAGGCGTTTTTAATTGGCCGAACCAACAACGATTTTACCAAAAGCTCATCTGTTGAAAGTTCTTTCTCTCTTACGCCACACAGATGATCGAAAATAAAATCGCAGCATGTAGTATTTTTGTTCAGCTGAGACGCAGACACAAGTAGAGCACACGTTGAGTTTGTATAAGGTTCAGGTTGTTTGTAGACTCATGGACGTCGATAGATACCCCTTTAGGAATGGAGTAAAAACTGTGTATCAGTAGTTTGTCACCCGAGGCAATCGTTACTGAGTAAATCAAGTTTAAATGTCCTATATGATTTTATAGTTTAAAAGGCTTACGTACCCTCGCCTATTGCCTTTTTCTCCAATAGCATTTAAGTTGTGAAGAAAGAATAGGAAGTCCAAGTATAAGATATTTTTCTGCGCGTGATTCCCTCTATAGTTACTGACAAGGTGACAACGGCAAAGGCGTCTCTTCCGGACGCCCGACCCAGGACA
>JAZHYW010009866.1:0-37397 GCA_037355805.1 Ixodes ricinus | reverse complement strand
CTGGCGCGAGCATGGTGCTTGATCTCGTTGATCATTCGCACGCGTTCTCGCACAAACAAAACTATAGATGAAGCCACGCGCTCGCGCCAGTAACTTTGACAGCGTTGCACACTAAGTATGAAACAGAGTATAGTACCATTTTTCCATTGCGATTTGATTCTTATTCCCCGTGCTGAAAAAGTTGCTTTGGGGACGACGGTTATGCGACCAATTTTAATCTAGAGTTGCGTGGAAAAGCAGTCCTTATCCTTTGCTGGCAACCTTCTCTACTTTGGTTTGTGGCGCAGCTACTGCCCGTTTCAAAGGGTCCAACAGTTGGCAACCATCCATTCATCCATCCGCCCGTGACGTCGATTTCACCATCCCTCCACTCTGACCTCGCGTCAAACTGCTGACGTCACCTGTGGCACAGACTCGTGGGTTTCGGAGCTGGCGCAGGGCGGAGGGATGACGTCACGGGCGCTCGTTACTCCCTTTGTTTCGGCTTGAAGCCTAAACCGAAGCATGGGTCATTGTTATGTTGGTCGTGATTACGTTTGAAATACATTACACGGGACACCAGGATGCGTTAGGAAAGTATTGGCCGTACAATAAAGAAGGACAATAGAGGATACAAAGTACTGTAAACGACCTATTTTTCGCGGGCTCAATATTTCGCGATTCAGGTCAGAGCTGAAATTTTGGAATAATTCGCGGGTTCTAATTTTCGCGACGCGGTGGTATCTCTATATAGTGTCCAATTTGTTTACATTTTACCGCAATTGTTCGCTGGGCCTATTTTTCGCGATTTGTAGCCGATACGCGAATTTCGAGAAAATTAGGTCCTCGCGGAAATTAAGTCGCTTACAGTATACACACAAACAATTTATACATAAGTCAATTGAAGAAAAAGACAAATAAAAAGGGTTATGGGGCTCCCTTATCGAGTGTCTACACTCTAAGAAATTCCTGCGCGTCTACTTACCCGCCAAACACTCGAAAGCCAATCTCTGCGATCTACGAAATCAGCTCCACAAATGATGAGGCGGAACATCTGTTTATATCTCAAAATTATGCGCTGTGGCATTACGCAATGCAAGCATGACGCTTTGCATTGCGCTCTGTCGAAGCGCAGACTTCAATTTTAGGATAATGCTACAGCGCAGACTTCATTTTTGGTCCAAACGGATGTTCCGCCTCATCATTCGCTCAGCTGATTTCGTAGATCGCAGAGATTTGCTCTTTAAGTGTTTTACGGGTAAGTAGACGCGCAGGCATTTCTTAGAGTGTAAGCCCGATGCTAAATTCAGCGCACAGGTTTGTGGTTTTTCAGAGTCTGATGATTTCGTTCATCGATACGCCTGTGATGAACTCACAAGAAATGGCGGCACACTGAGGAGACGACGGTGCAGTGTCGTAGATGAGTTGTAGATTGGGCGGCGTCGGTCAGTCGGTGAGCCGGTTGGTGTTCAGGTGGCTGGACCGCAGCGCTGAAGAGTATTGTCGCTGGTCGGCTCAACTACACTTGCAGATGCGCAGAGCGGATCAGCGCAGGCGGAAGTGGATTTCGGAGCCGGTGGCAAAATCGACTCGTCGCTGGCGGAAAGTCTGGATATGGGTCCCCGAGTGACCCAGATTTTACGCCAGCGACGAGTCGATTTCGCCACCTCGTTCCAAAATCCACTTTCGCCTGCGAGGATCCGCCCGCGAATCAGCAAGTGTAAACGCGCCATCAGACAGGTCGGCACGTTGATCGCTTGGGAGGCAATGCAACCTCTCGGAGCCTGGGCAGCCCCAAAGAGGTTGCCTTCGCTGCTTCGAGCTTCGGCACTGGTCCCGAATATTTGGACACGCCTTCCCTGCTCACGCGCCCTTCTCGTGAAGGTGCCTTCTTTTCATCTTCGTTAGTCATCTGTGAACGATCATAACAGTAATATTTCTCGACCCCGTAGAACCCTCTACGAATTTCTGATCAAAATTTCACGTCATGTCGAGACCATAATGAGGTGAACGTTAATTCTCCAACCACATTATGCCACAAATAAAAGTATAAAATGGAATGCGTTAATTGGCTATCTAATTAGAAAATTTAGCCTCTTTTATAGTGGCTTACGAGACCACCCTAACGCACCCTACATGCCTATATGTGTGTACATATATGTAGTGTCGGTGGTAACGCGTTACATTGTTTTTCGCTAACGTAGTAACGTACTCGTTACTTTTCAAAACAGCAACGGGTAACGTACTTACGTTATTTATTTCAAGTAATGGGTAATGTAGTTACGTTACTCGTTACATCTTCCCAAAACCTGAACAAATACACTTAAATTGTTTTCGTGTTTCTTTAGTTCGTCTCACCTTAAGTCCAGACGCAGCCGACGCTACGAGCTGATGGCACCAATCATACAGCATTAAAAAGGCACCATCATGGTATTATCCGTGTTTCGGTGCGTGTTTTATGATTGCTGAACCAATCATGAACAAAAAAGGCCCAGTGACTTTCGCTTTTAACGCTGCTTGATTCGTCCCATTAGCTCGTAGCGTTCGCGCTTCAGCTGAAACAAAGTATATGCGCCAAGTCAATAATTATTGCATTATTTCCACATACCTTCAAAATGTTGCCTGTCTTTTCTCACGCAAAAAGTTGCACTTCTGTAAAACCCCAGCGCCCACGCCCTTTGTCCCAATGTCGAAAAACGCTGTCGCAAAACAAACAAACAACGCTGCTACCGTCAATTTATATATAAAACGTAGCGCAAAACTAACGCGCGTTACTTTTTATCGCGTTGCTTCCTTTTATTTGAGGTAACGTAGGTCGGTTACGCGTTCCTTTATTCTGCAAGTTACGAGTAATGTATTTGGTTACTTTTTTCCGGTAACGCACCACTGCATATATGCCTAGAGGGTGTTCATATTATATATAAACATATCGAGCAGTAAACGCGTCTTCGTACGTTAGAACTGCGACCTAAGGAATTGCAGTATTTGACTCAGTCATGTTAAAATAAGCAAAGCACTCGTAACACGTTGTCTGTCTTTATCCGGTTTCAAACATGCCAGGATTGCTCGCGAGTTCGTTTTCTCTTTTTCGTACTTTGGTTTGTTTTGGTGTCGCCTAAGTGTCTATACGCTGGGTGAAAACTAAAATAAACGATCGGCTGCTAGTCAGCGCTGAGTCACGTCTGTTCTTGTTCTCAGTCCTTGTTCATTTGCGCTGTTTTTACTTCAAAATGCAGAGTCCACTCTCACGCCCGTCTTTGATAAACGTCTAGTATTTTCACTACTGGTATGCATTCTGCACCTAGATGATTACATGCATCGCTGTTACGGCACTGGCAACATGTGCTACGTACTCATCTTAACATATCAACATTCGGTAAGTGTGAGATTACAGGGGCTCATGTATAATAATAAACAACCCGTTTGTTACTGCGTCAAGAAACCCTAAAGCCCGAGGGAGTGCACCGGATGCGGCAGCGTTGGCTTGAAGAACTGTATGTTTTTTTTTCCGATTGCGTGGGCTGTACTCCAACGCAACTCATAGCGCAAAGGAAAAGTAAATTTGAGCGGTACCTGTTACCGGACAATCAGATACGAGCACCACGTCACGTTCTGCCAGATAGATAAATAAAGGGGAGTTTTCGTAGACTGTTTTTTCCTCCCAACTCTCCGCCCTCCACAACTGAGACCCCACTACTAGAATGGTGCTTGAAGCGCGTCTCTTACTGGTGTGTTTAGCGTCCTATCCCGCCCATACATCAAAAGTGGTCCCAAAGGGGCAACAAATGACGTCACAAAAGCCGGAGTGCCATGCTGTCGGATGTCGCGATCCTGGTGGTTGGTAGTAGAAATGTTGGCGAAAAGCACAAGCCAACGCGAGTGTCGCTGCCGTCGCGGCGTCCCAACTTCTGGCTGCCGAAGCTTTTGTGGACTGTCAAACTGGACTGCGACCTGCAGCAGAACAGGCGTCCACCGCGTCCACCATTGCTGTTGGGACACCACCACGATCGCGACCGGCGACAGCATGACACGTCTATGACATCCCCAGGCGGAAATCAATGGACCAGTTTTTGGGACGCGGTAAAAGTCAAAGACGTGTTCCAAGCACTGATCTCTGTTGTAGTAGGCCGTGATCGCGGATCGGGAGCCCGTCGGTGGCACCACCGGCGGCCTTCGCTTGGCACGAAGGCAATACACGCAAGTCTATGGAAGAAACACGCAAAAAGTAGGAATATTCAAGCTTGTACGCGGTGCTTGAAGGCGACTCTTTCATGATGGGCTGCGACCGTTATATCGGATGTTTGGAGATCCAATAGGTATTCTTCAAGTCTTGAAACGCCGACTAAAAAAAATGAAATGTGCCGGAGCACCATCGACTGTGCCGGCGTCGCTTTCTTCAGTTGCTAAATAAATGACACGTTCAGCAAATGAACGACACGCTCCGAGTTTTAGTTTGTCCCAGAAGCCACCACGGCGCAGTTCAAAACGTAGACTCGCACCAGAACGTACTTCGTACAAGCGCTTGAAACTATGCCAATGTTTCAAGTAGCAAAGTTGAAAGCTGGGCTAGTTGGTGTAGGCCAGACATAATGTAGGTAAAACAGCGCAGAACGACAAAGACTAGAAGGAAGGAACAACCAAGACAGCACCGGTCCCGTCTTGGTTGTTCCTTCCTTCTAGTCTTTGTCGTTCTGCGCTGTTTTACCTATCATTATGTTCCCAGTAGAGGTCTTCTAACTTATCATCAGCTAAGCTCGTATGAGTTTGAGATCACGAACGACTGTACATTGACTCTCGGCAAACCTTGTCTCATTGAACCGCATCGCAGTTTACTCCCAACGAAGTCACAACCCTCGAACCTCAACCACAAAATATTTATTTAAAAACGATTGGTACACTAACGCGTTTGATAATTGCACCCAGTATATTAAGTTTCATTCTCGGAAAATATGATAAAAGTTTAATTGTCAAGAACAACCTATTAAGGTAAGAACATTTATGTTTTCCCTGTTTCTCCCATCAGAGTCCCATGCATTAGCTGGTGTCAAACCCTGGCTACCGGTGGTGCCGCTCGACCCTGGCAAGATAAGCCTCGATTTGCGATCCAGCTCCTATTACAATAAAGATCAGTGGTTCCAGGCAGCCATACTACTACTGCACCAGCATTGTCTGCGGACTTCAAGATCTTATAATGTGACAGCGGTGAGCGTTGCCAGGAGGCGGAAAAGAACTACAAATACACCCTAATGCTATGCAAAGATCGCACGGGCGCTCGGGATCGGGACGGAAACCAATTAACACCATAGTGGTACGTCTCAAAGTTGCGACACTTCTTCACTAGATGGGGCTACCTGTCTAATTCAAGTTATAATCATGCGTTAAACGCCCGGAAAGTTGAGCGCCCATATTCAGGTTCGGAAATAAATGTCTTTCGGGATCGCGAAGCTCCGAAGTCCTTCAGGTGTGAATTCGCTGTGTTTGAGACCCAGAGGCGCTACAAGTGGAGCGTGGCTTGATGTAGTGCACCCGAGGGTATGAGGTAAACGATGCTCTCTTCACGTCGATACGGGAGTCCGACTTTCGGTTGGTTGCCTTGCAGAATATGTCACTGGTTGCGGTGTTGTGCTGATTGCATTTTTGCGTGCTCTTATATTCCAACTTCGTTAGAGCAGTCTATACAGAAGGTACGAAGGAACAAGAAACGCCGTTTATCTCACTTGAAAACAAACTTCTGGTAAGAAGGAGAACACCGGTCAAAGGATTCCGAAGGACATTACCTCTAGAGCTTATAGCTGGTAGAACAAGATGCAATACGCGCAGTGTTCATAACGGTGGCAGAGTTATGTGCATGCGCATCCATTGCGCGCGATGTGTAATTCTTTGATTACAGCCGTTTCGCACGTGAAACAATACGGCGCCGTTTCGCACGTGAAACAAGAGATGGCGCAAGCGGTCGCGACGCCAACTGCCGAAAACGAACGAGCATACAGCGCCGAGAGCCGGCGTCTTTAGCACACGATCTTTTCGACTCAAAAAGCGGCGCGAGCTTTTCTGATATCAGTTTCAAATGCACTGATTTTTATCATCCTTACTAATAAAAACACATCGAATGGAAACGTAACCGATTAAAAAAATGGTTTGTCGGGTTAGTTTGACTGTTTTTTTTTCGCGGACTTATGTCGTCTGCTTTTGCAATTTATTGCTCGTTACCGCGCCTGTTTTTGTTTCTGCGACTGTCGCCGCCAGCGGAACGCGCGCCGCTTTTGAGTCGAAGAGATCGTCTGCTAAAGACGCCGGCTCTCGGCGCTGTATGCTCGTTCGTTGGCGGCAGTTGGCGTCGCGACCGCTTGCGCCATCTCTTGTTTCCCGTGCGAAACGGCGCCGTATTGTTTGAAGACCGGTGGCTTCGCTGCGTTTCCATAGGAGCTTAAGCCTTTTTCTTTCTTTACTTTTTCCTCAAATGAGTTCGCTCTTTTGCAAATTCTTACCAAAAAGAAATGCACCATCTGCTGGGCAACGCTGCACAAAGTCGTAGCGCGATACGTTAAGAAACCGAATTTCGTGGTCGATTTCAAGAGCCTGGCCGCTCCTTGTATCCCCCAGTAGTGCATTTAAAACAAAAAAGTGTAAGACATCTTAATCACAGATGTTTTCTACTAAACAAAGTATATTTGAGAAAGTGTCATTTGACTACATGAATAACGGAGTGCCCAAGTTGTTGACGCGGCGTATTAGTACCTCAGATTCATAAGCAAAACTGCGAAGGTGAAAAATAATGCACTCCTAAGCGAAGACCTAAACCCATTAGCCTGAAACCCCCACACGCCCCAACTCTCACTCGTGTGTATTTTTAGGAAGTTTCGTTAAGAATGAACGCATAACAAGCTTCTCATACGGAAACCGGAGGAAACTTGAAAGCCGCAAGACATGATGGTCGTCGGAACTTTTCAAAGAGCAGAAGATAGGAAATATAAAAAAAGAATGAATGATAGTTTTACTTTCTCTGTGTGCCAGTCGGTCGTGCACAACGTCCCCTCTTCCGAGCTCGCGACAGTCTGGAATAATTCTAGGAAATATGTCCTTTCCCAGTGCCTTCGGAAAGGGTTCCGGCGGCATTACAGACAGGCTCAAAACAAAACTAGCTGAAATTGTTTCAATACTTATTCGCCTCTTGTCGATGTGTAGAAACTGAGGGAGAGGAGGATACCAAAGCACGCGGCGGCGCCGGAGAGTCGAGTTCTAAATAGAATGATTAGTGGGTAGGTCTAAGGCCCTTATCTCTACTCACTGCCCGAAAGCGTCTGAACGCGAACGCCGAAAGCAATGTGGACTACATGTTCTGCGGCTTTTTACAGGAAGCGAATGGCGTAGTCTCGTGCTGGCTTGCTTGCGCGTTATAAACATAATTACTTAATTATAAAATATGAAAAGATCAACACTTGGCAAAGACTGATCAGCCTGTCTGTGGCTTAGGGGCTTATTCGCTGCAATAAATAATTTAAAAAATGTAGAACGCATCCTTCTTTATAAAACCACAAACAAAACAAAAACCTTTATTGGCGCGGCGTCTTCAAACGCTTGATTCGGGCTAATTATAAGAACTTCTTAATTGTGATCCCTCGAAGCGCGTCGGCTTTACATAAGCCTCATTATCATAAGAGAATCGCAGAACAAACAAAGTACGGATCACCTGAAAGTGCAAAAAGTGCTAATAAGGGCCGCGTGTCGGGAGAGAAAAATAAGCCCCAATTAACGAAACTATCAATCATTAAACCGAAGAAGATTCGGGAGAAGGACCATCGTAATTCTTCAGTGAACGAGAATAGTCATTTGGTTCTAGTTTTATTATTCGAGACAAGCAAGAGATTGACCTCTTAATGAGTTAGAAGGGAATTCGTTCTTCCTGAACATCATTATGCTTTTGCTTTCTCGGATGGCACAGGAATGCCGGGGACTTTACGTAGCCATAGTTTCTCAGCTTAAAAAGAAGTAAAGATTTGCGTGTCCTGAAAATTTTAATATGGGTTCGCAGACAATTAGATAGTGAATCGAGAATAACGGCGCAGAGGGGGGGCCTATTTTCGTTTTTAGGAAGTAGCGGATTTGTTGCAATTATCATTAGAATACTTGCAGGTGCACGTTCTCTGGTATGTTTCGCATACCCGAGTACGTGCACCTGCCGTGCCCCATGCTAACAGCCTCTTGAACAACTATACCTTAGTGGAGACAAACTATAAAACTTAGTGACCGACCGGAAAGATAAAAAAAAAAAATTTACTGGTCCTATTGCAATTTCGCGGGTAAAGCGTGGAGCCTGAGCTCTGGCGCCCCGTGCTCGTGCTCCTGGTTCAATTGTCTTTCTCCATTTATTCCTGGAGGCACGCTATACTCCGTTCTCCCCTAAGCTGAGACTGCAGCCCAAGCTACAAGCGCGAGCTAGCCCGTTCTCCTGGCTTTGAAACGTGCATTTCAAGCGCGAGTGCTCGTTCTGCGGAAGTACGCTTCAAAGCAGCGGCCTCGAGTTCTTGTGCTTGTGACAATGGCTGCAGTCTCAGCTAAAGGGGCACTAAAATAGCCTCTTGAGATCCTCGTTTTATTGTCACAACTCAATCTACGAGCTTTAATCAAACTATAAAAAACTACATTACATTTATGCGCGGCCACTTTGCGTACTAAAAAGCGTGATCAAAGTTCGTGACACTTACCGTTGGCGCAGAACGAGAGATGGCGCTACCGAAACTTGCTAAATATAGTCGAACGACACACGGCGCTTCGTTTGACCATAGTAAGCAAGGTTCCGTGGCACGTCATTTGTCGTTCTGCGCCAACGGTAAGTGTCGGGAACTTTGATCACTTTTGCAATACGAAAATCGGCCGCGCTTGAAAGTAATTTTGGGTTTTTTAGGATGCTTACAGCTCATGGAGTTATGGCCATAAAACGAGGATCTCAAAAACGCAATTTAGCGCCCTTTTAGAGGGCGGTGACACAATATTCAACTGAAATAGTTTTTCACTTTACACGAGTTTACTGGCACTAGTAGGACTCAAGCGTACTGACACGCAACGCCACTTGACTTAGAAACCCCTTGTTGCGGTATAATTTCATGAATGAAAGTAAGCGTTTTCTTTCCGTTTCCCCTCCGCAAAACTTGATCACGTAGCGTGGAACCGCAGTATCCCTCAATGACGGTACCTGAATGCGGCTCATAGATTAGACCCGAGCATTGCGTGAGCACTGGTTGGGCTTATATACAAAGCTATGACTCGGTATGGACCGTCGTAGGGTTGTTGAAATGGTTTTCGTACGGTGTCTCGACGACGTTTCAGGTGTGTGCATATGAGAAGGTCACTTGAGACATAGACAGGTGGGCGTTGCTGTCGACGCGGAGGATTGAGACTGATGCTGCGCCTAACCTGTCTTCAGTTTTGTACATAGCTTGTTGGATCCGGCGCTGGCTCTTCTGACCCATCTCGGAAGAATTCACCTGGTAAGCGTACCGGCGTTTCGTAGATGCGTTCAGCATGGCTGCAAATAATGCATGTCTTTAAAGCTGTGCGTAGACCGAGAAGAACAATTTGAAGTGCGGAAGTCCAGATAGCTTCGGTCTTTTTTGTTCGCAGTGAAGTTTTGAGAGAACGGTGAAATCTTTCCAGGAGCCCGTTGTGTAGAGACTGGGACCAGACAATCTCAGCTGGGTCGGATGGGCAAAGACCCGCGACAGGCTTTATTCACGGCTTATATACAAAACATAACAGTTAGGCGGCGCCCAGCGTGGTAGTGTGCTAGAATTCGGTTATTATTGTTAAGAGAGACACCTGCCATAACAAACAACACTACACGTTGGACATGGGATGATATGTTGTGTGAATTCTTGTAGTTCCTGTAATGGTCCTATGTTCACGGAGAATAGAAGATTCAAACTGTCGACCACGATTTGTGGTCAGGTATGAAAGCACGCCAAACCTGGCTACACAGCCGTTCATGAAAGCTTGGGCGATTGTCTCAGCACGGATGTCGTCGATCGGGATGGCTTCGACCCAACGTGTAAATCGGTAAGTGCAGGTAAGCAAGTAGGTATAACCATTTGATGGTGACTATGGTCCAACAATATGTCGGATCACGTCGGAGGTCTGGGGTGGCAGAGCAGGAAAAGGGCGAAGATGTGCGCCAAGTGACTTCGGAGCGTTGGCACTGGAGTCAAGAACGTGTCCATGCTCTTATGTCGCGATTTATATATGGCCAGATAAATATGTGAGTTAAAGGTTGTTGTGTTGCGCGAATCCCTGCATGAGGGGGGGGTGGATAAGCGGTGAAAAGACTAAAAAATTTCTTTCGGAAACTGGGTGGAAAGAAAGGACGAGGAGAGCCGGTCGACGTCTTACAGGGAACTGCCTCGTCGCCAGTTGTTGGATCTATTTCCTCGAAAATAAGATGAAAAAAATGTGCGCGAAGTTTTCTGAGCTCTTTATCCTCTGCCTGTTCTAGTGCTAGCGCTTGGTAGTCAAATGCTTGCGGTAGCTAAAATCCCAAAGCCATGACAACGCGGGAAATTGCGCCTGCTACGCTGACGTCTGACTCTTTCATGTGCCGAATGTCGGTGGTAAATCCTGATATGAAAGCCATATGACGAATGTCTGGAGGCGTGTGATTTTCGTACGTAGATGTTGAAGCCAATGAAGTGGTTTGCGGCCAGTAAGTACGTGGAACTCACGAACTTCTTTGAAATGACGAAAATATAGTGTTGCGAGGTAGATCGCTAACTCTCCGCCGAAGGTACTGTATTTCTTGCATGGCAGGAGTTTTTTCGGGAAAAAATGTCAAGGGTTGCCAGTTGTTATTCACATGTTGTTGTCAACACAGCTCCTCTGGGCTCGTTTGATGCATCAACCAGGATGTTTACTGGAGCATCATGGCGAGGATGAGGAAGGATTTTGACCGAAATAAGTTCTTTGATTTGTCTGAAAGCATAAGATGTGTGGTCTGTCGAGACCAAAGGTGTGGAGTCTTTCATGCTGCCTTGCAACAAATCAGCCAGTGGACGAATGGTATGGGTGCATTTTGCAATAAACCTCCGGTAAAAGTTACCTAATCAAAAAACTTCTTAAAGTTTTCGAATGCTCGATGGTGGTGTAAAGTTCGCAATAGCTTCTACCTTAGTGGTCTTAGTGAGCAGGGGTGAAATTGTTTGGTTGTCAATCAAGATGGCCGAGGAAATCCATTCGTCGACGCTGACGGCACACTAGCTTTGTTGATGACGATTCCATTGTTTATCAAAAAGCGTGCGAAGGTGGTCTTGTTTATTTGGGCTAAAAGATAAAATGTCGTCGATCGTACGCAAAACAGATGGGGAGGCCGCGGCAGACGGTGTCAATGAAACACTAGAACGTTTCTGCCGCGTTTATCAAGCCAAACGGCATGCGTAGGTATTAAAAGACCAAATTGTGCACAATAGCTGTTCTTGGGATGTCTTCTGGTGCAACTGGAATCTGGTGATATTCCTTCGCTAAATAAAAAATCGTAGGCTTTTGCAGTGAGGCGGTGAAATTCTAATGCCTGGCAGTGGGTACCAGAGACGCACAGTCGCGTTGTTAAGTGCGCGGTAATCTCCGCATGGCCGACAGGCGCTGGGTTCTTTCTTGGGTACCATATGCAGTGAGGATTCCCATGGACTATTGGAGGGTCAAATAATTCCGAGCATATGGGCGAATTCGTCTTTAGCAATCTTAAGCTGTGCTATGGGCAAGCGTCTAGGACGAGCCTACGCTGGTGGTCCTGTAATGGCGGTATGTATTCTACGTTGTGCTTCAAGGATGCTGAACCGAAATTTTCGAGCGTACAAAACAAGGTTTGACGGATAGGCGGGACGCTGCAAAACCCAAGAACATCACTCATACGGCGATATTTCTAACGAATCGCCATATTCTCGGAAAAGAAGTGCGATTCAACACGGCCAACGATGCCGACGAGACACGTCATCCGTCACGATTCTCATTCTCTCTACTCCTAGCTACGTCCCGTCGAGCTGATGAACCGAAGCGACGGGGAGAAAGAGAGGCCGCTTCTTCTCATTCTCAAATTTTCCAGGACAATGATGTTATAGCCCTTGCTTGATCGCGCCCTTCGTTTCCAAAAATATGGCCATCCGTTTGATATGTGGATGTATGAGTGATGTTTTGGAGCTCGTAGCGTCCCGTTCAACGCTCCTGCGGCCTTAATTTGCAAAATCCAAATGTCAATTTATTATCCTCTTAACAGGCGTGTCGAATTGCTTAAATAATGTTAGTTGCATCAATCACTTAAAAGATAACTTGAAGGACTTTATTACTGCTATTTAATTTGCACCGAACCTGAGCGCACTGAACGTAGCAACTTAATGAAACTTTTCTAGAATTGCGTTTCATTTCAAAAGTTATAGGCAAATTAAAATTACAAAAACAAGCAAAACATAACCTCCTTCATGACGTCCTAGGTCGCTTGAGTGGCCGTGAACTAGAGGAGGGGTAGTGAGCTCAGCGACCGCTCACGGCTGCCGCACTCCGTGTCGACGGCTCGAGAGGGCGCCACTAAAGCATGTTGTGGATAGGCTTATGAAGCGGGCAGCCAGGGCGGCTTGCATTGCATTTACTGCGCGATTAAACACTAATTCGGCATGACACTTCATTGGCCACAAACTACAGCAAACACGGGGTAAAGATCAGTTCAGAACGCGCTGCCATACCGCCAAACGGCCAAACCGCAAGCCAAACCTTCTCGCCGAAGGCCTTCAGAACGCTCGGAACCGGTCGGATCCTCGAGGCCGTATACGACCGCAGCGCCGCCGCGTACATCCGGGACCTTTCTACGCTCGCCGCTCGTCGGTGCCTGATCCCACTACACCTTTCTAGTATGCGCCGCCTTTTCCACCGCTTGGTGGCGGGCATGTCGACGGGTCATTTGTTGTTTCCGTACTTTATAAACTGCATTTGTTTTTTTCGGATCTAGAATATTGAACAAAAACTACTTTTATAAATAATTGAAACGGGTCTCGCCACTTATATTTTGTATTTCGACTAAAAAGAAGCTTTTAGCGACTCTGACCAGTAGTAAGCCCAGGACCAAAGACTTCACATTTTGCGCGCTTTCGGCACCGCGGGTCGCCCCCGTAGGTGGAGGAGGCTTCCGTGTCGTCCGGTTAAAATATGACACACTGATATTTAGTTACCGTCTCCGTGCCTGCTGGCTTGCCCGAACCCCAAAAGACGTGGAAACCGCAAAAAAGGTAGACGCTTAAATATGATTGCGGAGCCCCTTTAAGAAGCGTTTCATATCTGGAGGATGGAACATAATATTGGCTTAAATGAAGGGTTGCTGGAAGTAATTGCGCTCACATTCTGGTTGGTGGTGAAGTCAAGAAGACGTTTGATGTGCATATCTACGAGCAGATCGAAACGTCGAAGGAAGTCCGCTCTTAAGATGCGATGTGAAACGTCTGCAACTAGAAATATCTATCGAAATGTTCTTCGCGGTAATAAACCGACAGTCAAGGACTGCGCTCCATAGACTGCAAGTGATGCTTTATTTGCTTCTTGTAACATGAGCATTGAATTTTTCTTCGTTGGGAGTCGAATAAAACTGGTAGGGCAGTAATCTCAGCCCCCGCGTCGATCAGGAAACGTATTGCAGTCTGACGATTGATGACGAAAAACAGGCGACTGGGTTCGATGTTGCGACCATCGGATGCCTCTTTTGTGGGCAAGTTTGTTTCCCGGCGCTGAGCAAGGTTGCTTGCAGTGCCAGGCGTTGTCCCCGAACGTCCAGTGGTACTAACAAAAGCCTTCGTCGGTGTGGCGTTGGCGCCTTGGGAAAGGAGTAGAGTATCGTGGTCGTGATGTTGAGCGCTATCGGCGAGGCGATGGATCTCGAGAAACAAGGGCCGATACCTATACTGTGAACTCGGATACCTGCTGCCGAAGTTCCATAATCGCGAAAGACATCTGGAATTCGCTTATTGCGTCTTGTGGTCTTTGCTTTCTCTGTTTGTCCCGAAATCTGGTCAATTGACGCTATGGTGGAAACTGCAACTTCGACAATTTTGTTTACCAGCTGAGCCAGATCATCGAGGCTCATTGATGATGTAGACACGTGCACCATGCCGCACGTTTGCTGGTAGTCGTTGCAGAAAGAGCTCCCGAAGCAGGGATGTGTCAAATGTGGGCAACCTGTATCCCACCAGCTGCTGTAGTCACCGAAGAAGTAGGGAGTGTGTCTGGTCTCCGAGCTCTTCAGATGGTAGGAATTGCTGGAGTCGTCTTTGTTCTGGCGTGGATGTCCTTTCCACCAGCTCTGGACGAAACTTGTTGTTCGGCTGTTTTTCAGGTGGCGATGGAATCTAGTCTCGAATTCCCATGACCACCTCGGGAGGAAAAGAGGCTACGACGTGATAAAATTGTGTGGCTTGACTGGTAATCTGGGTGGGGATAAACTGTGATTCAACTTGTGCGAACCATACTTGGGGGTTTGCTGGCCAAACTTTTGGAAGTCGAAGTGTGAGGGCTGTCACTCTGGTTGCAGAGATGTCCTCGAGTATCATGGTGATGAACCTTGAGAATGTTATCTTTGTTGACCAGTGGAGTCCGGGTCACCAATTTGTAGAGACAATAACTGAGTGACCGACCGGCAAGATAAAAAAGCATTTACTGGTTCTATTGTGATATCGAGGGAGAAGCTCGTAGCATGAGCTCCGCGGTTCCGTGCTCTCGCTCCTGCTTCTTTTGTCTGACTCGATTTATTCCGGTGGCAGCTACACCTGTATTAGGAATAATAATGTCTAAAATAGATAATTCAATTAATATTGTCGGTCCAGCTGACAGCACAACATAATCCGTAGCAAATTTGAATGCAGTCTTTTAGAGCGTTTTATTGACTGGCGTTGACTAGTTAAAAGAACCACATATGTAGAAAATGTAGGAACAGCCCGGGTTTATATATTAGGCAGAGATGATTTGAGCAGTACGTGACTCTTGCATGCATGACACCTACTCTAAGAATATTGCTCTGCATCTTTTTTTTTTCATCTTCGGTTATAATTGTAGCCTGTTAATTTTTGTCAGAATGGTTACTTTTCACTGCCAAATTCTGAACGACAGCTTACATGAATACTTTTGCCAGAAAGATGATCAGGGTAATATATCAGAAATACTTCCATACACGAGTTCGCTGACCAGTACAATAAACTATCTAAAGTATAGGTAGGCCCTAGCGTATATAACTGAAGACGATTCTTCAATTAAGAAGAATAACGAAGCTGAAGGTGGGCACGTCGGTTACAATCAGGGCTGGGAAAACATACTCCAAAGAGTATTCAGCAATACAAATACGGAGATACATCTGTTTTAAGGCCCAGAATACAGATAATCAGATAGATTTGTTTTTATGCAAAAGGATATCCTTGAAATACTTCTGCTAAAACGGCGAAAAAGTATTCCAGAATACAGATACAGATACCTATAGAAATACATTTGTTCACAAACGGTGCACCGTGCGGAGGGTGTAATTCGTGACGAATTCGAATGGTAATTTACGCTTGTGCTCTTTTTGTGTCATTTTATTCACTACCCCTTACCTCGAACCCTTTATAATTAATGCCGCTAAAAAAACATGTCACTCCCGTTGAACGGTGAAGACTGCGTACCATGCTCGACAAAAGGTGTCTGCCCGAAATGAACCCTGTTTTGCCGTGAAGGTGCATCTCAAACTGTCGCCTTATATTGCCGCGCGCAGGGCCGCGAAAGCAACGCTCGGTCACGGACTTTTAGAAGGTTCTTGTTTATTCTTGCTCCGGACGTAACTTCTATCATTTATTCCTGCTTTCTTGTTCTAGAAAGTGCGTGTTCATTCTCGCCCCGAGCGCGCGACGCTCGAGCCTTCTTTGCCGAATCTTCGAGATATATAGTGACGTACTCTAGATAAGAAAGCGCCCGCGACCTTGTCGAGTCAGTCTCGCCCCAGCGTTCGATCCTGCTGTTACGCCGCTATCGAAGCCCGTGACGCTCTATTGTTATCTTGTTTCCTTTTTGTTTTTGGCACAAGTTCGCCCCATTAAACGTTTATTTTGTTCAGTTTTACTTTGACTCGTCACCTATTTTTCGTGACACTTGGTGGGAGTGCCGGGTATTAAACCCGTGCAGCGTACCCCTACAATAACTCGTTCAGCAAGGCCCATTCCCCGACGACCTTCCATTGAAGACTTGGAGCATCGTGCCAGCCGCCGTCTTCAGGGGCAAGCTCCTGAATTCGAACCACTCCTGGTGAGGACAAAGCAAACGGTAACGACGATGGCTTCATCGATGGCGCAGACCACAGCAGCACCCGCCGTTGTTTACCTGCCCGTCCCTCCACAAAGTCTGACGCCCTTCCATGGCGAGGTCTACGAGGACGTGGAGGACTAGATCCAGGGCTACCAACGTGTCGCCCGACATAACGAATGGACGACGGAACAATGCCTTCAGAACTCCTACGTTTCGCTGGAGGGCACAGCGAGGTACTCGTTTGAGAACCATGAGTCTTCCCTCACATCGTGGCATACCTGCATTGCTGAACTTGAGCTAAAATTCGCAAGCCAGCGTCGACGACAGCGGGCGGAGGACCTTCTAGAAACAAGGACCCAAGGACACAACGAAAGCGCCACTAGCTTCGTTGAGGACGTGCAACGCCTAAGTTCCCGCGCCGACCCTATGACCAGCGAGGAGAAGCTGCGCGTCCTGATGAGGGGCGTGAAGAACGAAATCTTCGGCGGCCTTGTTCGTCATCCCCCGACGACAGTAGATGACTTCGTCGCTGAAGCCACGAACATGTAGCGGGCTTTGCAAGCACGATGGAGCCACTAAGATCGACTCTCTGGCACCCGTGCAGCTTCGGCGATTGCATCGTCGCCACTTGACCTGGGCAGCCTCGGTGTCGACAACCTTCGCCAGATCATCCATGACGTCGTTCGGGAGGAGATCAGGAAGGTGCTGTCCACTGCCGATCGCCCTGCCTCGCTCTCCACGACCGAAATAGTGCGAAAGGAGGTGCAGCAAGCCCTCCAGCCGGAGGCTCCCGTCGACCTGCCACCACCGGAACAACCGACGGTGAGCTACTCCGCCATGGCCCTACGACCGCCACTTGCTGCCCGTCAACCTCCTGCGCCACGACGACGGGACGCACCAGCACAGCCGTACCCCCGACAACTCGATGATCGACCTCAGTACATCCGGCGAGAACAACCGGCGCCCAGGAAGACCGACGTGTGGCGAACGGCCAATCGGGGCCCGCTGTGCTAACACTGCGGTGATGCGGACCACATCTGCCGACGATGCCCCTACGGCCAGCTGGGCCTACGAAGGTTTGCGGCTAACGACCACGTCTTGGAGTGCGACCTCAGGACATCGGGGACACCTCTGCCGCTCTTAATCTCCTGAGTCGTTCCTCCGCCGAGGATTCCGTTCCCCGCCTCCCGACGCTCGCCATCGCCTTCCGCTGTTCTCGCCGAGACAGCCTGTTACCCATCGCTTCCCATCGGGAACTAGGCGCGGCAATATGCTTCTGAGTCACCCATAGTGTAGCGAGATTGGACAACAAACCTGCAATTTTTCTCCACTAACTCCTTTAGAGCATTCGCTCTGAAAAATTGAAAACAGTTGAGAGCCTTGTGAGAGGAGCTAATTTTGTTATTTTTGCAAGTAACCTTCTTTGAACCAGAATTTATTTTTTCTTCTTTTAGTGTTGGTGACTCAGATAGATCATGTTATAGGGCGGGGTCATATGATAAATTCCGAAGCAACGTGCACCAAATATATGTTTTATCTGTTAAATTTATCTTAAGAAGGGCAACTAATGTAATGACATACCTAAGTCTGGCAAAGTATCGCGATACAACCGACACATTGTAAATGTATTTCACTACTGAGATACAAATACATTTCTCAAATGTATCTCGACACAGAGATTCAGATACTCGAAGGTATCTTTAAGGTACAATCGCGATACATTTGTATCGCGACATGCCCAGCCCTGGTTACAATTAAGTTATATGTTAATTATATCATAAACACAGGAACGAAAAGTGTTTTTACTCTGTTCATACTTTCAGTATACACATACAAGAATTCTTATTGAAAAAGGTAGCGTTCATTGTTTTAAAGAACAAGAGAGGATACCGAGTGCCCTCAGAGGCAAAGGGTCACTTACACCAGCTCAATAGTTTGAAGCCCGCTAGCCTGAATACGCTATTCTCTCTTCCTCAAACGCCGGTAGCAACAGACCGCAAAGCTACAATAGCACATCGAGAACTAATTCCCAAACAATCAAAAGATTTCGCGTCGTCTAATCTGGGGTAGCTTCAGTCGGATTTCCCTTAAGCTCCAGCGTTAGAACCATCCGTGTTGTTATTATTATGACCATTATTATCATCATAATTGCCGTTGTGAAAATAGAAGACAAACGCTTATAATCAGCTTGCGTATACGTATATATCAGTGCTGGCGAGTCAAGGTTGTTCTGAAAGCAGGCACAGCGAAAATGAAGCTTCTCTTTTTTTACCTTCCGAAGAAAGGCGGTCACGGATCCCATTATACCACGGCGTCACGTCGACGTCGACACGCTGCAGCCACCGTGTGGCCCCTATACTCCGTGCACTACGGAGCTGACATGCGGTGGGAGCTACGCGATCGCCGGACTGGTGAACCGCCTCCTTTCATCTCCTGACCCCGCTCTTTACACGTAGGCATAGGGCGGAAGCGTGATCACGTGACGAAAGATAGCCGCATGACTGGTCCAACGAGCACACAGCTTTCACCGGACTGTCAGCTTGGGGGCGACAGGAGTAGAGGATCCGCGAAAGTGCAAGGAGGCACGCCGACATGAAACCTAAACAATAGCGCCTGAAATCACGGCTCCCGTGATAAAAAAGGAATTCGAGGTTACATGAATGAATCAAACCATTTACTCGTGAGTAGTCAGTCACGAGCGCTAGAGGAATGGCAATTGTGGTCTCGAATTCGCGAGGCGGGAAGAGGTCGGGCACGTGTGCCAGACCGACACTCGCTTTGTATATGTGCCAGAAATGAGTGTGCACGTAATTTTTGGGTCGGTTCTAGCAGCAGTCACTAATGGGGTAAGCGACGGCCCCGGCCATTTGGTGAAAATGACCGGAACTTGTATCTCGTTACTTGGTCTACGCTACGTCGAGCGAGTAAACAATCTTTCGTCCTAGCGTTACACGCCAACCCGGTATTCATCCCGGCATGCGCAAAAGCAAAGGGAAACAAGAGGGCTCGTTAAATATTTATGAGCGGCTCATGCATGTTCGGCGGCGTTTTGTGAAAAAAGAATTGGATTAGACGCGGAGAAAGTATTCGTTCCAGACCAGCAATTTACATTCCGTGCGTCTTGTTTCCGGTTTAGAACAAAGTGGCAAAAATCTGCGGGTAGTCATATACGGTATAAGCTTGAATTATCTTGAATGTGGCTTTTTCTGTATTCATTATCATCGTTCAAGTAAATGGAGCAATAGATTGTATCAAATGAAAAAGAAAAATAGACAAGAAAGCGACAGGTTAAGGAACAGGTAACCTCAGTGCCATGTTATATAAAGCCTCAAAATCGGAAAATCGGCAATAAGTTACTTTATGCGTTTTGAATACGTTCGAACATATTATTATGACTGGATAATTTCAGGCATGCAATGTTATGGCAACTTCCGACCTTACCTTATTATTGAACGAAGGGGGTAGGAAGTCAAAGACCATGTAATCATTTTGATGTTTTGATTTGAAATAAGTCGATATTTTCAAATTTACTATTATAATAGGACCAGTAAATACATGCGCACGAAATAAGCTCCGGTTTATACCAGGTCACCTATGTTTGCGGTCGGTTTACGTCCGAAGTGTTTGTCAAGACACTCCTCAAAATTAAGGTTTTACGCGCCTTATTAGTGACATATTGCAACAAATTGTTACTTTTTGTCGGACTATGTCAAGGTTTGTTTATGACTACAAATTATATTGAAGTAGAGAACTTTTTGCACAAGGTTTTTCGCACATGAGCATATTCAAAAGTGCAATTCTTATCGACTGGATTACACATCTCCGACGCAGATATCATGTTTTAAATTTCAGTCTGCTTTTTTACGAAGTCCAGACGTTGTACCATTGAATAAAAAAAAGAAGAAAAAAAAAAGAAAATCTGTTCTGAGATGTTTAGAATAAAAGTAAAATTACATATTGATCCAGGTTTGTTGTCAACATGACATTTTTTCTGAAATGCTACAAGTTCTAAGAATCTCAATATTCTAATATGAGCACTGTCTTTAAAGCTGTCTCCGAAGAAAATATTCTACGTCACTGGCTCACGCAGCCGTAAGCGAAGTCAGGACGGACAACACCAAATATGTAAGTAAATTCTTTTTGATGTAGCCCCTATCTCGAGTTATACAAAAAAAAAAGTCAAGCTCGCAAAACTGGGAGGTTACACCCGCGAGGGCAGTTAGTCACGGTTGGGGGCGCACCTAACAGAGGGGAACGGCTGTGGAGTTAGTTGCCATGACAACTGGGAACTTCTCTCGGTTTCCTAATCTAGCGGAAGTTAGAACCAAGCCTTTAAGACGGGACGCGACCTGCGAGGCAAGTCTGCGTGGAACTGTTTTGGACCATGCATTTTGAAAAGACTTCGATCTGACATTCCTATAATAGTCGCCCAGTGATTTGAAGGTAGTCGTAAAACGTGTAAATTTCAGTATGCTGCACTTTATGAAACAACACCAATGCTTTTGTTAAAAAAATATATATATATGCATTTTCCTTTTATTCAAGCAAAATAGCCAAACACAGTGCAAAATGTATTTTCGTATGAGCTGTGTAATGCGCTAGGTGCTGATATTTGAGCTAGGTGGTAATCTATGACAGCAAATTCAGCGCCGTGTTTGTGTTCCTTTTTTGTCTTCGTCTTTTTTGCCTAATGTGCTGGCGTCACAGTTTAATACACTCTAGGAGTCATGTTTCTCTCAAATGAAGCTATGCGGAGTGCAAGTTCGTCTGCTTCCTTTGCAGGGGTTGTGGTGATGCCAGAGACGCCGAGCTCTGATTGGCTCAAATTGAAGGATAGTGGGTAGACCTTAAAGCGAGCGGCCTTGAGGTCTACCCACTATCCTTCGATCAGAGCCAATCAGAGCTCGTCGTTCTTACGTCACCACAACCCCTGCAAAAGAAGCAGACGGACATGCGCTACGGATAGGTCTCGGTGAACGAGTTACTTCATTTCGTTCATTTGTTGCTTACTTCTGAAGTGGTTGACCTGCAGCTGCTTAAATAAGGCTCTAAATAAAGGAATGTTTAGCAGCTCAAACGGAAATGCTTGTTTTTTTATTTAAAATGAGCCCAAGCTATGAAACACCAGCCATGGTGCCGCCTAAGCGTGCGATATTTCTTTAATGCGATAGCATTTTTAGCGAACCCTGCGCACTCTTGCAACCTTATATCAATTTGCAACCAACGAATCTGGCGGCACGTACTTGTTATACGTATAGTAGAAGCGTGAATTTGAGCAATGCTTGCTCTGTTGCAGAGCTTAGTGTTATTCGTGCTGAAATTTAATTTATTCAGCATTTAGCCTTATTTTACGTCAGATTTATTCTGTGGATATTGCGGAAGATACTACTACTCGTGCAAATATTCGGGGGCTTCGCATGCGGTTATAAGAAGATACGCGGAACAAGGTAGGGAGAAAGTGAAGTCCTGAGTGACGACAGCTCACATTCAATTTATTCGTTTTCCCGCTAGACAGGGGTAAGCGCTGGAGTGAGATTGTTGTTTTTGAAAAATGAAGGAGTGCGTGATGCGAGCAACAATAAGCAATTCAACAAAAAAGCTATTACCATAAATTAAAAGAAAAAAATAATTGGCAGCGACCTTTATCTACAAAGTCCCCTAATGCACACGATACAGTATTCAAGGAGGGCCGTTTAATGTTGTTTAGAATATATTAAACAGTGGTTTCGGGGAGTGAAAAGAATGCTGTTAGTTAATTGGAGTAAAGTGACGTGACCGCGTGTCGTGACTTCACGGTGCCAGGTTGAGGTTTAATGTGATACCATGATGCCAATAATCGTCTTTATTTTCACTCCAGAGGAGTGGGGGGGACAGGAGAAAAAGTTGCACGAAGAAGCTTGACGAGGTTCCCGATCGCCCCTCCCCCCCCCATCCCCTTTAATAATTTGTCGATAAAGGCGCTACTGCAGAAACACACAATGAACTATACTGAAACACAAATACTACGAAAACAGAAGTCGAGGCTCCAATCAACGCTGTGAAGGTGGTTGGCCAGCGAAGCTGTGTTATCACATGCAACGATTTCCTACTGCAATATATCAAACGATTGACGAAAGAAAAGTAAATCCACTGTACCAAAACCTTTTATATAGAGGGTGTTTCACGTAAGAGTGACAAAAATTCCTAAAATTAGTGTATGCGGGTTAAAATGATAATCGTCTCGGAACAGCTTTACGCCTGGTGGCGGACGTCAGAAAATACGCGATACTTACTAATTTGTTAGCTAGTTAACTAAAAACAACAAATTAACTTTTTAATTAGGGAAAATAGACATATCGTTCTAATTAGAAACTTGCTGAGCGTCATCAACAACACTAAATCAGTCATTTTCACAACGATTTTGAGCGCATGAGATGCGTAGTAGTGCACTAAAGATACCACTTGTGGAGCAGGTGCACCTGTGGTCACAAATTGAACATCTGATATAAGGTGATATTTTTTGCTCTAACTGCTGTTCGGAAAATGCAGGTAATACGAAAATCATAGAGGGAAGAGGCATGAATTATATTAAGTTTACTCAAATAATTTTGCGTGTAGGTAGCCTATGACAGATTTCCAATAGTGCGCACAGACTTTTTTTTGCGCACGCGCGTTTATCTGTTTGACTTCTGTTTACTAGTAGTTCGCAATATCACGAGACTGTAAGTTATGCTAGGTAGAAACGAGGAACCATGTATTAGTCTTTTAGTGCTTTTTGGTTGTGTATATCTGTGTTTATTCATTATTTCATTTATTGTATTTAGTTTAGTCAATACATGATTTCTACAGCACTCCAATTGCAGATTCTGTGAAAAATAGACTCCAACCCTATCGAAAAGACCATCAAGGAAAGTTCTGATGATCCATCAGGCTGATGGTCTAATCTCTTTTGGGACATTGATGATCTGATGGCCTGATGGTGTGATGGCTTGATGGTGTGATGGTTTGATGGTTTGATGGTCTGTCGCTATTTTGGGACACTGATGGTTTGATGGTGTGATGGTTTGATGGTCTGTTGGTCGGTATGAATTCCTAATCCCACCTATTTACCGCCAGAAGACAAAGATTCAATTACAGTCAATTGTGAACTTTATTCTATGCCAATTAATTTTTCAAAAAGGGACATCCGAAGCGTTAGGTTCAGGTTTCTACGGGGATTTCGGACGGTACGTCCGAAATCCCCGTAGAAACCTGAAAACAAAGTTTGTATTTAGGTTTCCGCATGTTATTATTTCTATTTGGAAATAATTGAACGTTGGATTATTAAACCGCAAAAACAAAATAGAAGATAAAATACGTTTAATCCACTCACTACTTTCGAGAGTCCACTACGCGCAGCAACTTCATCGGTGTCCGTTGCGTGGCTATCTACACTCTGTCCCCATCGTCCATGCTAGGCATGACGGCGCTGTGCGACAGCGTGCAATACACTAAGCCTCGTTGGCCCGATAATGCAGTAAGCCTCGTATTACCGCTATCGCGGCTTTGTAAACGTTTTTTCACGCAAACATTTAGTTCACAGTACACGTGCACCTAAGTAAATGAATTTCCTATCAAGCAAGGTGCGTTTTACGGCACATTCTCTGCCACTTAGATTGTAAACATGATCTACGTGACATACAAAGCGGATCAACAAATTGTTTCACCAACGGACAATAAAACAATTTAAAACAAAGCTATGGTACCAAAAACATACCTGAGCTTATGCGAAGGTGTCTTCGTTACCTTTCGAGTATCCAGGAAATTGTTGAGGCGGATTATTAAGGATTGAACACACTGTTATCGAGCCACGCCGCTGTCAGCTTTACACACCGAATGTAATTCACGCATGCGCAACAACGTAATATCATTGGCACCTTCTCTCGGCTACTGCTTGAACTACCCGAATATAGTCAGGTTCTTTCCACAAACGAAAGATGTCATGAGAAGCACCATCAGCCTTTTTTTGTTCTGAGGGTCTATCGAGATATCCTGATGGTCTCACCGGGCAACATCAAAACGTTTCGACGGTCCGTCACTCGCCACGACAAACGTTTTGAAGGTCTCTGAGCTACAATCCGAGGGACTTTAATGGTCCATCAGCAACCATCAGGAAATGTTCGATGGTCTATCAGGCACCATGAAGTAAGCCTTTCGGACAATCGATAGTTAATTCTGATGGTATGAGCGGGTTTACAAATACTGTGTCGATTGCCGTCATGAACTTCTGGTGGACAGTCAAACGCTAGTGATGGTCCACCGGGGAGGTTTAATGAACCATTAGCAGCTATTGTAGCCCCTGACGGACCATCAAAACGCTTTTGATGATCCATCAGGGAAGTCTTGTGGACCACCAGGTGCCATTGGAGCTCCTGATGGACCATCAAGACGCTTTTGATGGTCCATCAGACGCCAACAAGGAAGTGTGATGGACCATCAAAATCCTTTGATGGTCTGTTTGGAGGGTCTGATGGACCATCAGGCGCCATCAAGGAGGTCTGGTGGGCCATTACTTAAGTTTGATGGACCATCAAGAAAGTTGGCTGGACCATCAGATTTTCTTAATGGTCTTTTCGATCGGGCAGTGATTTAAAATTGTTAACAAAATTAATGTCTCTGATACCGAATTATCCTTGTTCATAAAGATACTGAATTGTTTCTTGGCCTAAATAGAACTTTTTTAGTTTTAGTCATGTTAATTCTTAGATAATTTGAGTCAGTCCATGCTTTTAGAGAGGTGAGAAAAATATTCACCTAGCCCCCAGTTTGTCAAGCTTCATACCCACGAAAAAATAAAGTAATATGGTCCTCATACGCTATTTGTTTAACTTCATGGTGACTGCGAAACACGTCATGTATGTCTATATATCAGAGTGCATGAATCTAAAAGATGAGAAGTGCGTATTGTAGTAAACACAGTGTACACGATCTTTAACACATGATTGAATTAGTGATGTTGCTGTTCCTCGAACGCCATATCTGTCTAGTTTATTACCGAGTAAAGTATGGTTTATGACGTCAAACGCCTTAGAAAGATCAATAAATATTCCCAGTGCTAACATTTTGCGCTTGAAAGCATTAACAACAATTTATTTTTGTTTAAGTAGGGCCATATCAGAGGACATGTTCTTTCGAAAGCCATATTGCGAGGAAGAAAAAAAGGCTATGTTTACCAAGAAAGTTAATTAGTCGCGAATATGGGAAGGATTGACATGGGCCTTCGGAAAATATGGAAAGGATTGACATGGGCCGATAGTTCGACAGGTTTTTCACGTAGCCTTCTTGTGCAATACCGTTACTTTTGTGACTTACATCTGTTTCGGAAATGTGCGTAGTCAAAAGCCATGTTAAATATGTGTGTTAATGGAGAACCGAGAAGGCCAATTACATAATTAATCGGCTTAATTTTTATATCATTTATATCGTGTGATTTACTATTTTTATGTACACAAATCAGTTGATGATCTCACTTTCGGTCGTTGGAAAAATTAACATTGAGTCATTTATGCTACAATTTGTGGTGCGTTTCACAGCTGGTAATAAAAGACCAGCGGACGGGACTAAATTTACAATACATACATTAAATTTATTAGTCAGGGCATCACCAGTTATATATGTTATATTTAGTGTTATAAATTCAATAAGTATTTTAGCTGTTGGACGCAGCACATTGTTCACATTAAGCCAGAGAATGTCCCTTTACTGATTTCGTTGAATTTTCCTTTGATAGTAATTCTGTTTGGCGGGTTTGAGTTGAGAGTTGAGATCATTTCTTAAACCTTTAAACATAGAGAATTTCTTTACATCTCTTGTTTCTTTAAACTAATTAAATAGCTTAATTTTAATGCTTATTTTATGCATGTTACGTGTTTTCGTGTTTCATCAAAGTTTGCCGGTACGGAACTTTTTCAGATATATTTTGACTATATACTTTGAACAGGTTGTACCATCGTCCACAGTTTTTTCTTGGAAGATAATATTCGAGTCGAAGTTAGCAACATCGCTCCGGAAGAGTTTTAATGTATTTTCTGTAATGTTCTGAACACGAAAAGAAGTTTGATTTCTAACAGGTTTTTGTTTTGCATATTTACAAATCAAGGAAACAATGGGAACGTGGTCACTAATATCCGAGACTAACACTCCGGACGTGATACTCTACACGTCAAAATTCGTTATGAATAGATCTATAGTAGTGGACAAACTGCAAGTGACACGCGTCGGTTTAGTAATGACAAATCAAAAACCATACGATTCCAATACGTCTAGTAACATGTCCCTAGCATTCGAAGTGCCGAGGACATCAATATTCAAGTCTTCAGTTGCGCACAACCTACGCTTACTCACACAAGCAAAATCCAACAGGGTTTCCAAACAAATTAAGAAAACTAGAAATATTACCTTCAGGAGGTCGGTACACAACACAGAAGATGTAGGTATCGTTTTGCAGCGTGATAATTTCATAATCTGAAACAGTTTTAGTCATATCTGGAATTTCAACTATTTTCAAATGACGCTTAGCATGTGTCGATACACCCCAACTCCTTTAATGCGAGCAGTTAAAACAAAAATCCGATTACTCTGGAAAAATAAAATAACAAGGTTCATCGTTGTATCTTGTCTCGCTCAGCATAACAACGTCAAAATTAATGTTGGTGTTGTGAAGAAGCAAATCAAGATCTTCCGATTGGTCAATAACAAAGTAAATATTTAAATGAAAAAAATATTTTTTTCCCCTTTACACGTTAAAGTTGACGGGGAAAAGCCGGACGAGCGAAAACGATTCTGGGATTGTGGGGTTTGTTTTGAAGGCCTGCCATGCTTTAAGAATAGTGACACGACCAAATTGCTTAAAAAACGCACACACACACACACAAAAAAAAAACAGTTCGTTACAGGGAACCCCATCATTAGCGGAGCGCCTTACGCCGGCGTCGCACTGCTTGAACAACATACAAAAGACAGTCTGCATACAGATTCGAACGCGAATCACCGCGAGATCTGTGCTTCAAATGCCGCGCGGCATTGAGTTCAAGGTGAAACTTGGCACGCGGTATTCGAGCCACGGATAATGCGGTGACTCGTGCTTGCAGTACTGTCGTTTGTATGATGTATGAGCAGTGTGACCCCGGCTTTAGGTTACCGTAGTAATGCTAGTAGGGGTCACGTAGTGTCACGTAACGTCACGTGATTACGCATTTCCTAAAGGTTATGTAATCAGCGAATATCATTAGATTACGTGATCATGTATACGCGATCACGTAATAACCATAGGTTACGTGATCACATCACTAATAAAAATTACGTGATCAGGTAAGCTAGAGTTACGGGACATTAAGTCACACCAACCCCCTGACCCTGTTTCTGATGCTTTATAACTTTGCGCCAGCTGACGTAACATATTACGAATTGCCGCGTCTTGTCTCCGCATGACCCCATCACGCGATCACGGGATTGCATCGTGCTCACGACGTCATAGTCTCCCATCTAAGCGTAGTTGCGGGCTACTCCGCTTTCAGTGTGCCAAGATAACTGCGTCGAGACAAACAGATGCAAACCCTTCGTGGGAGAATCGCCAACGTGATTAAAGGAGCCGCGAGTCCGTGCCCTCTGTTCCAGAATAAATTAAGATTATTTTAATCCTAAGGATAAGATCGGTTGACAAGTTATGTTCCGCATATCTCTCGAGCTCAAAAAAAAAAAAAACTCGTAAATAAACTCTGGGTGCAGCTTAAACGATGCTGCACATCCTGCCTCTCCAGACTCCTTTGAATAACACTAATTTTAAATTATTCTATAAGCTTAAAAACGTGCTTGCACATACTAAAAGCGTTTTCACATGCCATTTTTTTCTTTTTAAAAGAACCTGAAGATATAAAATACCTGGTGCTAAAAATATACCAATATTTATTTAATTCTTTTTTAATTTTTAAACAAGCATTTTTAAACGTAATCTAACACTAACCAATGCAGTCTTAGCTAGTGTACTCCGTTTCATCTTACCACGGACCGCAGTGCACGCTACGAGCCAACTCAGCCGACGCACGGCCTCGAACGCACCACGTAACTACGCGTTCCGCGCATCGCTGCGCCCCTCCCGAAGCTCACGTGACACTCGCACATGCAATGGATTGGCTCTGATGGCTCGTAGCTTCCTCTGTGGTCCATTGTAAGGTGAAACTACGGAGCCCACGGGTAAACGTGTCTCTCCGGGTTTTTTTTGTTTAGCGTCCTATTCCGCACATGCGTCAAAAACGTGGGCCCGAAATGGCAAACAAATGTTGTCACAAAAGCCGGAGTGTCACGCTGTCGGATGTCGCGATCCTGGCGGTGCGTTATGGAACTGCTGGCGAAAAGCACGAGCGAACGCGAGTGTCGCTTTCGTCGCGGCGTCCCAACACCTTGGTTGCCGGAGCTTCCGTGGACTGTCCAAGCTGGAAAGTGACCTTCTGCAGCAGAACAGGCGTCTGCCACATACAGCGTCGCTGCTGTGACACCGCTAGGAACGCGGTCGGCGAGAGCATGACACTTTTATGACGTCATCAGGCGGAAATCGAGTGAACACCTGTTTTGTACGCGGCAAAAAACGCACCAGTCGGACACGCGTTCCGGGCAAAGTATACGTAAGACGGAGTATGGGCCTCCTGCGCTGAAACTTTGAACAAACTGTGGCACCCTCATTTTGTATAGCACAAGCTCACCTGATTGGGCCTCGCACTACTTGTTGTGACGCCTTCGCTGTGTTTTTTTTCTTTTTCTGTGCAGTGCTGAAGAACGATTAAGCAACATTGGACGTTCTAAATCGGTTAGATTCAACGCCGCTGGACAATCGAAAGTTACAGATTCATGCCACCACCGCTAGGGTACTCGTCTCTTATCTCTGGTGGTGACGTAAAAACATCTTCACGCTCTTATCGTCTTTGCTTTGACCTGTGCTTCGACTGCTTTAGAATGTTTTTTTCTTTGTATTTTTTAGTGTTCGCGTTCCGCACCAGAGCAGGCACGCTTCTGCATGTGTGACAGTTTGAGAGTCTCAAGTTTGCACTGCCAAGAGCAAGTCCTGACGAGTCCTTTTTCGCAGCGCCTCCTGGGCAACGCAGGAGGCCTATGCGGAGAGCAAGTCGGCTGCTTCTTGCGCAGGAGTGGCGGCGACGTCAGAACGACGCCGAATTCTGATTGGCTTTGATTGAAAGGTTAGTGGATAGACCTCAAAGCTAAACGCTTGAGGTCTACTCACTATTTTTTTTTCAGTCAGCCAATTAGATTTGACATTATGCAACCCTGTGCAAGAAGCAGACGAATTTGCGCTCCGCTTTGAAGTCAAATAGCGTTCAAAGCAGACCTATACTTCTGTCGCACTAGTCGGTTAGACATACAATCGACATCAAATCCGGTAAGTTTTCCTACTTCTGTGAGGTTACATTTTTCGGAAAACAAAGTTGTTGTTGTGTCCGTCCGTTATGCAAATTGCCAGAGGACCCACACGCTTTCTAATCAGCGCGGATGATTTAATAAGGCAATATGATCGGGCTTCGATCCTGATCACGTGCCCTATACCCCCATTTTGTCAACACGGGATTGAGTTCCACCAGGATTATTTTTTTATTTATTTACATTTATAACACACTGGAGGTCATGATGGTCCAGACAGGAGTGAAAACAGAATATATAGTCCGCATTACAAAAAACAATACACCACAAAATCGTCGCAAAAATGCAACAAAAAAATACACACCAACACAAGAAGCAACTAGCAGCAAAACGAAAAGTATCAATAAGAAACCTATGCAGTCATTAAATGGGAAAAGGAAAGTTTCCGTGTAAGAAGGAATTCCAATCATTATTCATCATTGGAAACAAAAAGTTAAAAATATTCGTGTGAGCATAAGTAAGGAGTCAGTGAATCGATGGTTGGTAATGTCTTGTCTGTCCAGTTGTTATGGGCTTTACATATCCGTTACGATTAATAGGAAGCTTATAATTTGCAAGAACAAACAGAAACTTAAGTCTTGCAATTTTTCTTTGTTCCTGCAGCAATTCAAATGTGTTCATTTGCATTAGGGAGGAAGGAGAGTCCGACCACTTGAACTTACTGCAAATAAGTCTAACTGCCCGCCTTTGAAGTCTTTCTAGCTTGTCTATGTATTTTTTAGTAAAAGGATCCCACACTATGCTTCCATATTCAAGTTTAAGTTTCACAAGCGTATTATAGGTTACTAATTTCACGTTAATGGGTGTATTCTTTAGTTTGTGGCGATTATTTTTATTGGGAACGTCACTGAGCATTTTGGAAATAACCATGTTCTAATAGCTTACACGAAGTAAACATCAGCGAATTCGGCCTGTAGCTGCTCAGAGACAAGCGGTCACCCTTTTTGAGCAGCGGCACAACTCGCACCAGAAGGCAATCACTCGGCAGAGCACCGAATGATTGGCACTTAGAGTGGGCAAGGCGAAAACGACAAGACCATGATGTTGTGGCAGTTGTGCCACAGAGACGATGAAGAGGTCGGCAAGTGCGAGTGCTGAGCTCGGGACACGCGCGGCGGAGCTTTCACGAGACACCAACGGAACGGCTCGGCGGCGGCATCGGGCGATGCAAACTACAGTCTCCTTCCGATTGTAAATGCTTGTAAATATATTTCTGAGTGAAACCTTACTTCTGGTCCCCACAATGTGAACTAAGACTACGCTCTTTTTTATACAGACCCTGTTGTGTTTCCATTTCGGAGCACCGATCGATTGCAACACGCGTGGAAGCGACACTCCAGCAGCTAAGAATGACCAGCGCTTCTTCAGGCTATGGTGACGTAGGCGCTGCCCTCTACATTTGTGACGCGAAGTGCTGCAACGCCTTTTGGATTCGGAACGTCCAGTGCTGGAACGACCACAAAAGGACTGATCCAGGAACGCTTCGTCAGTGGCTAAGACGAAAGCGACAAGACCATTATGTGAACTCAGACAACACTCTTTTAATGCGAAAGCATTAACTGTCTCATGGAGCGAGCTGACGTCATCAGCTTGAAGCACGAAAACGGCTCCTGGTTTCCGCGATCCCAAAAGGAGCGATTCGCCTTCGGTTCCACTGGCAGGCGCGCGTCGACGGGGCTCCCATTGGCCGCTGCGCCATGGCCTCCGAGATCCCGAAGCGCGCGCGCGCTAGTACGCAGCAGACGACAAAGGGAGCGGACGAGCGGCTTGCATGCTTTCGCATTCACAACTCACAAGAAATGCTTAGGTGTACCTCGAGCTTTTTAATTCAAGCCCTATTGTGTTCCTATCTCGGATAACCGATCGACTGCAACAAATGTTGGGGCGACACGCCAGCAGCTAAGAATGACCGGGCGCTTCTTCAGCCAGCTCGTCAGCAGCGATGGGGATTTCGGTTTCAAGCTGGATAAGAGGCGCATTGTTAGAGAATGGTACCACATAAACCTTTCCTATCATGTCGGCACAGTTACTTCGACTGGTAATATTTCAGGCAGTTGAAACCTGTTACGATAGCTCAAGCCGTTCAAGCTGAAGGACCAAATTGACGAGCCCGATGGATTTAACTTGACTGACTGTTGTTTTCACAAATCGCTTTCCTGAACGGCTTAAAGCAAATCAGTTATGTTCGCAGTTCGGCAATGGCGTCGTTTCTAGTCAAACCTCTCTCATTCAATGCGTCTAATACGAGACACAGAAAACTTTTCAGAATATGGTGGTCCTTCTTCCGGGGATTAATGACGTTGAATTAGGAAGGGCATTTGCAGGTACAGTCGAATGTTTCGAAGTGTGTGCGAGGTATGGGAAAAGAATCATCCCGTTTACGCAGCACCCCCCCCCCCACACACACACACACGAACACATACATTCATAGACCCCTCTTTTCGTGAGTTATTTTGAGAACCTTCAAAGGGGTTTCTTAGACTGTGTGGAAGTGCCTCCCACTTCCGTCGTCACAATTCAGCCCAATCCCTTGTTCATATCAGCTATTAGTAATATATTGTACAGTGCCGTAACTTAATTTGTGTATTTTCTTTGTAATTCCGTTTATATATTCTTATATTTTGTACGTCCCACTCCCCTCTGTAAGGCCATCGGACCGAAGGGTATTTAAATAAATAAAACAGTATTAAAACTGGAGTTGAGACTGTCGTGTGTCACGCTTTTTCTTTAGCCCTTTCCGATAAGGAACCTTCATTTATCAGCCAAGTCTCTGTCATTCATTAGTGTCGTCCAGCATCTTCGGGTTTTTAATCTAAGTGTATACTCTGCGCATGTGCGGTTTTACGATTCTTGTGTGTATTCTAATAAATTTCAGTTTAAGTTACGCCCCGTCCTGTAGTCTCCTCATCTTCTTGCCCTTGTTTTTTGACGTATATCCCCATTATGAAATAAATAAATAAATAGATAATTGCAGTGTCTATTTCGTTTTCATTATTTAACCGCATAGTTCGACCCTCTTGGTGATGAACAAATCAATGTATTAATACCAGTAAAAGACACGTCGTATAATGGCATGATGAGCCATCGGGTGGGCTCGTAGGACAAAACAAAAAATATAAACTAAAGAAACCGCAGTTTCGACGGCTTGCCGCCATTGGCAAAAAACCATCTGAGGCATGCTTCAGCGTTCAAGACAAGAGACGTCTTCGAGCGCGTGTCAAATAGCTGAGTGAAAGCAACATATACAACCGCAGATGGGAAGCCCATAAGAGAAACTAACCATGCTCGCGTATGCGATAAACGGCGGTGTAGCGCGTAGCGTTGCAACGTCACTTGTAGACCCAAATGAAGGGGATCAAGGACGCATAAAGGGCACACCAAGGCCACACCAAGAAGCAGAAACAGGAAACAGCTTTCTTTCAAGGAAACGAAGCAGTATAGAAGAGCGAAGTTTCCACGGTTGGGCAATTTGCTTTGGCCAATGTTTTGGCCTCCTGTATAATCATAATGCCTGCCCCATCGCCCGTTGCCAGCTATCACCGCAACGGTGCCCCGCTTCCCCATACAAGACAGAAAACGTGAACCACGTGAACGAAGTGATTGAACTTACCTCCTGCGTTCTTGCATTTTCGGAGCTATTTTGTGCAATTGGCGTCGTAGCTGCTGGTCGCACTTAGGCAAGTAGTTATTTTTTTCTTTAGCACGCTTTTCGCCGCGTTTTAGGCAGACTCGCAAAAGAAGGTGCAGGGGTTGTCATTTCCAGAGACACGAAGCAACACCGGTGACAATAAAAAATTGACGAAGCTTATTTTGAGGAAAGGCTGCGTCCCCAAATTCTACCCCCTGCTATCCGAGAGTAGACTGTATGCACCTTTTGACGACGGATATTAAGGAAGGCCTGTTTAGACAGGCCTTTCCAAATATATGTTTGAGTCAAACATTGGCATCCTGCTCTGCTCAGACTTCACTTGGTTCGGACCTCCCTGTCGTCAAAGGCTGGATCGGCCCATGTACCCTTCCACGGCACCGTTCGGTGCTGCTTGACTGGCTGACATGCCCAGCTCTTTATCCCGCACCTCGAGTTAGTGATGGGTGCCTGACGACATGCACAGTACGTCATATACGAAACGTGATCCCCGGCATGGCTAACACCTTACCCACTGCTTTGGGGACTTTGTAGTGGTTGTAACCCTCAGAGGACACTGACCAATGCAATTCCTCTTCCGCGTCTGCTCTTCGCCTGGTCTTCTTTGGCATCAGCCTAAAAACTTTCAGTGTTCGCTGTTTCGACATTGTGAAAGTTTACCAGATCGTCCGTACTGGCCTATAATTCTTGTTTGGTGATACAACATTTATTCACTTTTGGGAAGTACATTATGCTGCTGCTCACCCGCTATGAAATATACGTTCTGAAAGTATTTGGGATTACGTAGTAGCAGTGCGCAGTGGACAAGCATTGTCTTCATTGTATGGGGAGCTGGCTCCCCTTTCGGTCATCATGTGAAGCAGGCGCAACGGCGCCAAAGAGTGGGGAAGCCAGAACTTGGTGTAGTTCAGAAATGGGAGGGCATTTATTTATTATGAACTAATGCTTTTCAAACGGAGAAAATCAAGGCGTTTTCGTTTCTGATGAAGTAATGTCTTAAATGATCCGACATTAAAACAAAGAGATGTTTCTTTTTCTCTTTTGTACATAGTGACAATGTTGACAAATGGAAATATATTGTACTCAGCTCCTCCCCCCCCCCCCCCGCCCCACGGTCCCCGGCAAAAGCTGAGGGTTTCCCATTGCTGCACTAACCGTATCAAAGAGAACAAAAAAAAAAAGAAAAAAGAAACTGAATTTGCTTGGTTTGTGGGTGGATCGACTGAAGGCAAGAAACTTCTAAATTATAAAAGCGGTTTCAGCAACCAAGAAGCACTCCAATGGCACACATATTCATATCATAATGAATCTGGAAACTGCCGCGCTTGCCTTTGTGAAGAGCAGCAGAGCTTGCGCATTCCGCGAGACGCAACATTTTAAGTGTGAAGTGCACGAAATTAAAGATGAGGTAAACATTTTACAAATGAAGAAAATAAGTTCTTATTACTTTTAACTTTTTAGGGCAAGAAATAATATAGAGAAAAACAATATTGGCACGTCTAAACAAAACACCAACCTACCGCCACCGGGTGGACTCGAACCACCGACCTTTCGTTAACAGCAGAACGAGCTAACCGATTACGCCACGGAGGCTTGTTTTTTTTATATATCATTTAATAATTGGAAAATATAAAAAGCAAATGAGTACATCAATGAAGCAATCGGTTTCTTATGTACATATCAACAAAGTGAAAAGTATATTTAGATTACGCACACATTGCTCTGATTTGCCTTTTAACACGTCTTTTTTTTTCGGGAGCAAGGGGGCAAGTTAATTAATAACCATTGAGTTTTCGCTTGTTTTTAGCTTGCATTAATATCTTAAATCACATAGTTACGGTCGGTTTGTAATTTTTTAGAAATCTGTGGTCCGAGACATGAATCAAACATAGAGAAGCAATCTGGCTGGTTTAATTCAGATGCATGGACACTTCTTACTTTCGCTACATTGTTCTAAAAATAGATACTTTGCTGTGCGAGGTTTTTCAGCGTGTCGGCCAATCACTCTGCATTTCCGTAAACTTTAATAATAATAATAATAATAGTAACATTAATAATCCTTTACTATGATACTATGAAGCGCGAACGTATCGTACTAAGCTATTTCCTTTTCTGAAAACGGAAGAAATCGATGGCTATAATAGGTAGAATGAGGACTTTCTTAAGGGTATATTAGAGCCCATCCCAGAACAAAAACAATGCTCGATGGTTTTCGGCTTATTATATAATCTACAGTTTACTGTCCAGGTGACAAATAATTTTTTTTTTTTGTATATATAACTGGTAACGTGGACATGTGTAATTTAAAGAAAAATGTCTTCAGTGATGTAGGCACGCGTATTCGTTTTACTCTTTTAAACACATCACTAATTGGGTCAAGGGTAAAAAGAGTGTGAGAAATCGGTGTCGAAAAAAGGCTCTTCGTAACACTTACTGACAATGCTTTCCGCGAGGCACAAAACGAATACTCTAATGAAAAGCGTACTTTGAGATAGGCGAACGTATCAGCCACCTCCTTCAAGAAGCCCCAAAGGCATGCCCTGAAATGTTTGGTCAGTTGAAACAATCAAATAATTTAAACATTCAGCGAGGCGTAATTGTAGCACAGTCTCCAAAGGAAGATGGTTCACATTTCTAAAGAAAAAGGAAACGGGATACTATAGTCGGTGCACAGGCCAAGAACGAAGTGGAAGCTTTTCCCACTTCTTTCCCCTTCAGCGGAGCGAACACTGGAGAGGAGGTGACCTACTCTCCACCGTTCGCTCCGCTGAAGTGGAAAGGGGTGGGAGGAGCTTCCACTTCGTTCTTGACCTGTCACCGACTATAGTTTGCGGACGAAAGGTGACTTACGGCCGTATTCATAAACGGGCCTCGACTCGACACTCCACCTCGACTCACTGGAGTGGAGGAAAGCAGCTCGCCTCCACTCGAGGAGCCATCGGGCTTCAGAGACGCGCCTCGGCGTTTCCTCGGCTGAGGAGCTCCTCGAGAACACTTCCTCCACTCGAGGAAACTCGAGGAGACGTGAAAGGCGTCTGGTTACGAGGTTGTAGTAAAAAGCGAAGTTGAAAACATTATTGTGGTGTGAATTATGAACATATTAGTTCACTTTATTTGACGGGACACATTTTAATAACATTGAATTGGGAGTCTGCAAGATTTCTGCTTCGCAGCGCGCATGTTTTATGCGTTGTAGCCGGTTTTCGGACAAACAGCCACAAGCGTTCTCCAGTCTGGCAACGGTGGCGGCCGCTCTCCAGCTTCTGCGTCGTAGAGGCAGCTGTAGCTCGGTGCCGTCGTTCGTCTCTGCGTCTCGCCCGTTCTTCGCCGTTTCACCGCTTATCTGCATCGCTGTCACCGCCTAGAACGAGCATCTTCACCCTTCCTCTTTCTTCAGAGTCCTACTAGAGTGCCTTGCCCTACAACGATGTCGTTCAACGAAGGTGACAAGAAGGGGCGAGTGGTTCCACGAAGGAGGGGAGCTTCTTCGTCCTACTACTAGCAACTCCCCGAAAGAAGCTAAAATTGACGCGTAGAAGAGTCTGCACCAAGTATGACCGCCAGCCGCATGTCCGCCCACGAGTGTTGGGACAACGGTAAATCCAAGTGGAAGAAAACGGACTCCGAGAAGAAGCGGGGCATCCACGCAACAGGTGTGTAATCAATTTCTACATTCGGGCAGAATAATGCAATGCGTTTCGCAAAATCACATGACAGGACGTGTGTACTAAATAAGCTTTGCTGTGGCAACCTGCAGCGTCCGCAGGAGCTAGTCAAGCAACTGTCGAGGCCGTAGGTGGGCAGTGACAGTGAATTGTCGCTATCTTTGGTGCGTCTTGTGCCGACATCGACAACTTACGTTTCCGTGTTGTGCTATATCCAAGCGAGAATTGCGCGGCGACATTCTGGTTGCGTTACACTACCTTAGCTTGGGCTCCCGGCCCCGTTCGTGAGATTAGAGAGGCAACCTGGACGTGTAAATAAAACGCGACGCACAAAACTGACTCTAGTGCACGTAGAAGTTACGCTAAGTAGGAGT